>PVKA01001809.1:0-126095 GCA_004027165.1 Ctenomys sociabilis | reverse complement strand
AGCCTTCTTATATTTGAAACAAAAGTATTTCTTTTTTTTTTTTTTTATCTTTTTGAGACAGGGTCTCACCATGCAGTTCAGGCTGGCCTTAAGTTCACTTTGTAGCTCAGGCTGGTCTTGACCTCACGACAATCCTCCTGCCTCAGCCTCCCGAGTGCTGGGATTACAGGCATCCGCCACCATGCCCAGCTGAAGACAAAAGTATTTCTAACTGCATCAACAAGCAAAGCTCTTTCTGCTATGACTGTATTTGGGTTGGCCTTAATTATTGACCATAACTGTGTAAAATAACCAACATGCCAATGAAGAAGAGCTTAGATCCCCCTGAGAGTGAGAAAAATGCAAAATGTCACTCCACTGTAACTTCTTCTCTCAATAGAACTTTATTAACTATTCACCTCTCTAGTACTTTGAGTATAAAATTGACAGAGAAAATTGCTTAGCATGATTTTAACTTTGAAAGCTCAAGCTAGGGTTTGAAGTAGAGAGAGAAGTTGTGCTCAGTATCTGTGAGTTGCCTGGCAGCCACTATGCTCTGCTGTAGGAAAGTTCAACCAGCGAGCCAAGCAACATTTTCCCTGAGGTTTTCCTTTTTTCCCTTCTCTAAATTCCCCAAACAATTTATCAGCAACTCAGCATAGTCATTAAAGCTCTGGTCCTGCCACTCCCTACCAGCCTTTATAATCTGAGATAAATAACATGGTATTTCCAGAACTCTCTTGACTTTCTATATTAAGCCAGACCCCATGACATGAAGCAATGTGTTCATGTACAAAGTGCTGTAGCCATGGGCTGGGGCCCTGGTGTAATTGTTATTGCTACCATTACTATTCAGGTTTTCATCTTATTCTGTGCTGTCATTTTATGATCTGTTTCTAGATGTCCCATCCAGGCCTTACACAGTCAAATAGGTGGAGATTTTCCAGGGATGGATGAATCTAGAGTGTGTGATTGGTACATGGGGTAGTGCTAGGATTGAGGGTACTAGAATGAAGAGTGGATAATTACTAAATCAGTCCACTGGTTTGGTTGTCATCACCCTAATCCTGGTAGACTGGATACACTACAGGGGACAGAAAGAGGCTTGCCTTCCCTTGTGTTGCTTTTGCTACCTTATGGGCACCACAGACTGTTCTCTTTGAGGCCTCTCTGCCATGCCAACCTACCTTGGAGCCAGCCAACTAGCAACTGAAACATCTACAAACTGTGAGCTAAATAAGCCTTTCCTTCTTTAATGTCTGATGTCAGGTATTTTGTCTCAGGAATGAGAGAAAAGTGACTAAGACATATGCTGTAGCATTTCCTTACAAGGTTTTACTTCTTTCACTATAGAGTGACTTTGTTTCCTATAGCTTAGTTTCTGTTATGATTTTGTGTCTAGATGTCCTCCCAAAGCCTCATGCAGTCATGGGGCAGCTTCTAGAGTTTGTGATTGATTTGTGACCAATTCTGGGATTCTGTGTTCCTTCCTTTTGGATGTTGGGTATTTTGACTCAGTCATGATAGAAAAGTAACTGAGACAGTTTCTAAATGAAGGAATAGATTAAACATATCGGAAAATATCAAAATGTATAACCCAAACAACCACACCTATAGAATCTAATTCACCTTAGTTGATGAAGGGGTGTGGGCATATTTATATTTCAAAAGATCAAAGGACCTTTGGCATTTTTAATCAGTTAACTCCAGGCTCATGTCAGGATCTGTCTTGCTTTCTGAAGGATTGGCAGTATCCGTATCCTAACCCCTCTAGATAGCAGTAATTTTCTTCCCCTCTTCCATTGTAACAACCAAAAATGTTTCTAGGGTACAAAGCCACACATGGTTGAGAACCATTGCAATACAGTATCACCTGAAGAATTAGCAGAGCGCTTTTCTTGCCCAGCAGGACTCAGGGTATGTTCAGCTGAATCGTGCTCAGGTGGGGTTGATAAGCTATTGCTAACCACATCAGCAATACTGACTCACACTGTTCCCTGGAGTTGCCATCCTCTCTGCTACAGGTCTTTATTCAATCCATCTGAGTCTTTTATTTCACTCTCAGAAGACAGTTTCACGTTTTGTGCACTTTCTAACCATGTGTTAAGCTATTCTCCATGCGTAGTGCTCTGATTTGAATGTTTGTGTGACCTCCAAAATTCATATTGAAATAATTTTTGAACTAAGCAGTGTAGAAAACCTTAATAACTATTAAGAAATTTAGGAGGTAAGTAGGTCATGGGGACTTCTCCTTGTGAATAGCTCAAGGCCTATAGGATAAGGGTAGGCAGCACTATCTGTATAGGTCTAACGTATTAGTCACTTCCTGTTTCTGGGCAAATGCTTGATTGGGTCATTTAAAGGAAATAGCTGGGGTGATCCCAGCAGGGTAGATGAGGAAATACATTTAGATTCTTATCTCTGACCAAGGGTTTAAAGCATTTTGATATAATATAGACCTGGAAACTCTTAGGGGTGGTTGAGTCCTGCTTCTCGTATGAAAACTTAAGCTTGGATTGAAAAATGAGTGCCAAAGCAACACAGAAGTTCAAGAATTCACCGCAGCCCTCTCCTCCTTTGGGAGAGTGAGTGGTTATCATGCTTGGGATTGAGCCTGAGCTAGCAGAATGGGGGAGGGCTACACTCGGATGGGAAGTCGAGAGGAGGCAGATGTTTCCCACTCCTGCAGGAGTCAATTAAGTTCTCCTTGTTTAATCAACTACTACTTGTTTCTGTTTATTTGTTCTTTTTATGTAGTAGAATATTTTATAATAACAGAGGTCCAGAGCAACCCCAGGCTCTTTGTTACTGAAAATGGCTATAGTAATGGAAGAGGCATTTAACACACATAGGTAGGTTTAAAAGTATTCTTCAGGTGAAAATTGTCCCAAGATTTGCCTAAGGAGAAATGAGAAATAAGCTTGATGGCATTGAGAGGTGATACAGGGTGTTCAGAAAAATTAGACTTTAGGTACTTGTTCTGCTAAGGACAGGATAACATGATATATTAGTTACTTTCTTGTTCCTGAGATGAGATGCGCAGACTTCCATGCACCTTCAGCTTTCCATATCTAGTCCCTCAGGAAAGTCCACACCCTCAGGTGAGTCCACACCCACCACTTGGAGGAGGAAAAGTTTGTTTTGGCTCACATTTGCAAGGGTTTGAGTCCATAGTCAGCTGACTCCTAGGCAGAGCAGAATGGCAGAAGGGCCCAGAAGAGAAATAGTTCATGGCATGCAGAGCATAAGGAGAGAGCTATGAAGGAAGAGGGAAGAGGTCACACCTGCCATACCAACCCTCCCCAGGGTCCCTCTTCTGACTAGGTTTTAACTCCCCACATCACATTTAGCTAGAGAGCCCCAAGTGAGCAAATCCACTGATGACGATCACATCCCCAAGGCCCACTTACCTTCCAAAAGCCTGTCTATGACTTCATGAAGCCTTGAAGGTACATCTGAATATAAGCCATAACTTGTAGGCTCCTCTGTAGGAAAATCCTCCCACAGAGTTCATTTTCTTCAAGCCGCAGGTTGCGGCTGAAATCCTGGAATAGCTGGTCTAATGATCATGGTGCACATTGCTGCCTGCCAGGAGGCACTTTCCATCCTCAATGTGTCTCTCCTGTGTCCCCTTCCTGGCTCCTGCATTGCCTCCCTGTTTACCTGACCCTGTCCCCTCCCTCTCCACTTCCTCTCAGACTAATTTCTTTATCCTAAGTTCATCCCAGCTGGCTAGATATGCTTCAGTTTGCTGTGTTCTTTGACTTAAGTCTGCATCTTCAGCTTTCCCTGTCCAGTCCCTTACAGATGTTCAGAATGTGTGGGCAGCGTGGTGGCAGTGGCAGCAGGATGGGCACTCGGACAGTGGAAAGAGGCAGCCTTGCTGGGTCAGGGGCCATAGATTCTTTTGCTCTGCTTCGGCGCTGCTGCTCTGGCCTCAGCCTCTGGCCTCCAGGTCCCTGCATTTTTTTGGCTAGAGAATGTCCTTCTCACCACCACAGTGGACGACAGCCCACGTCTACCTTCCTGAAAATGCACATCCATTCATCATTGCCATTTTGAATGTGCCCCTTCTCCTTGTCTACCCTGCCCAAGCAGCACATTGACTACCATAGCTCCTCCTGGTCTTCCTACCCCACCTCTCTGCCATTCTCCACATTGTATTCAGATGCACCCTCTGCAGCAGCATCTGTTGCTTCCTCTTTTTAATTTATTTTTTAATTAGTTTTATTGAGAGACAAATAGCAATGACACAATTTCAAAACTGATCAATAGGATAGTTTCAATAATTAATACATTGCATATTCTTGTCTTCTTAGTGGTTATTCATAGTACAAGATGCAGACATGATTTCTTGTCCAAACACTATTAGTACAAATCTTCTCATTGAATTAAGAGAAAGTAGCTTTATATCTATCCTAACTATTTTGTATGTACAGATACAAAATGGTCCTTCATTTGTGTCCACTTTTTTGTTTAGTTTTGTCAGAAATGGGTCATTTAAATATTGTAGGTGTGTGAGTTCAGCAAAATAGTCTGATATACTCCAGTAGTCCATAATAGTAGCGGGCTGTCCATAGGACTGGCAATGTCAGAAGTTGTTGACTTGAGCCTTTCACAGCTCAGCATATTAATGTGGCTTTACTTTTTATATCTCATTTTTATACTTTTCTGCTGAATGGTTAACACCAAGATAAAGCAATACCTATATAACAAGCAATGTAACTTTTGTATCTGACGAGATCAGTCAAATTCCCTCAGAAATTGCCCTGAAACCTTATACCTCAGTTTGCAGATCCTTTGTCAGGGTCAGCCATGTGGATGAGTCATGGTCATCGCTTGACCAATTTGCTGTCTGTGAAAGCCTGAGAGCATGCTTTCTCTCCATGTAACGTTCCCTCTTTAGAACGCTTGTGAACCCAGCTACCAGTCCCAAAGCTGGATTTAGTGATCTGATGCCCATCACCTGGTCAGATTCATCTGCATCTGCATCTCCTCTACTAGCACTTCCTCCAGACATCCACAAGTCTTCATCTTTCCTGAACCTATTCTCCAGTCAGGCTAACCTAATCCCTTTTCTCTAATTATAATAGTTTTTTCACTTTGGCCTAGGCCAGTAATGGAGAAAATTTTAGGACAAGTGGCCAGAGGCATTGCAAAACCCACTTATTTATGGCAAAGTGCCAACACTGCACTTAAACCTCAACACTGAGGCCTCAGTTTAGAAAATAAACTAACTCATGCCATAACCTCTTAGAAGAAATGCGACACGTGTGCCACAGGTTTGCCACCATTAGCCTGGGTGCTTAGGACATCTTCCATTACTATGCCCTTCCACTAGGAATAACATGTAGCCATCATGTTCTTTGTGAGGTCTTGAGAAAGCCATCCCTAACGCTGAGCTGGTGGCCCTCCTGTGATCTGTGGCTCACCAGTGGGAGTCTGCTCCCCTCTCTGCTGTAAACTGTCTGTTCCATGTTTTGCTCTGCATCTAGCACAGTGTACCTCTTCCTAAATTCCTGGTGGCTTCTCTTTAAGAGAGTAAACTGAACGGTGCTCCAGCTGGGGGAACTGCACGGACCATGAGCTGGCACTGGGTGGCACTGTAGACACGTGTACTGGGAGGACAGTGCATTTTCGTCTTTCCTGGACCCTCATGGAAGCACTGTCTTACCACCATGTGAGTCAGAAGGGCTGTTTTGGAGTAGAAACACTATCAGCAGTGCTGTGCTGTATGTGACAGCATGTCGCCGTGTCTGGAGAGTCTCTCCTTATTGCCTGGCGTGTTCACACAAGCCTCAGCGATTCTCAGTGGTGCCCTTCCATTCCAGACAGCTTACCGAATCCAGCCTGTCTCTGCCTCCAAAGCTGAAGTTCTTGCAGATTTTGTTCTGCTTGGCTTAGCCAAGTGACTTCAGCCTTCACACTTATTAAGACTCTCAACTGCTCCAAGAGCTTGCTTCTCTGTGTCCTTCACACTCCCACTTTCTGTCCATATGCCTAGAAAATAGGACAGTGTAAGAGCTACTTGTTTGTTGATGAACTGATTGATTTAAAAGGATGCTTAGTGCAAGCATTTCAAATACCACTGTAGCTGGATAGAAGAGAATGTAATTTTCCCCCCAAACTTACCGAATTAGATTCCAGAGGTAACTGCCTGTGTCATCCGTGGGTGGGGTCGGCCTCAGGAGGCCCCTCTGGCTCCCAGCATTTATCTTACTTCCCATGAGAGATCGCCACCAAGCTGTGCTTTGAATCTCTTATTCATTATTTTGCAGAGGGTTGCAATGGAGAGAGCTCTGCTTCTGAGTCAGAAGTCCAGTATTTTGGTGCTGGCTAGGACTTCTAGGCAGGTCACTTTGCCAAACTAGTCTTTTGTGCCTATCTGCTGTGGTTTTAATGTATACTGAAAGCATTATGTGTTAGAAACTTCACCTATAGTGTCATATGTCATTGGTGTTTACAGAGGAGGCCTTTGGGACACAACTGGGATTAGGAAAGTTCATAAGCGTGGGGTCTCCATGATGGCATTCATGTGGCTTTGTAAGCAGAAGAAGGGAGACCTGCCCTGGGTGCCTGCCGTGACCGAGAATGCACTCCACTGCACTACCACGTCAGGCAGGTGCGCTGCAAGTGCCAGGCAGGTGCAGCACCGTGTCTTGGACTTCTCAGCCTTCAGAACCACGAGGCAAATGAGTGTTCCTTTGTAAACAAGGTATCTGCCCTTGAGTATAGGAACAGAAAACAAGAGAAGAGAATTCCCAACTCTGCAAAATGAGGAGGTGGTGGCCTCAAAATGATCTTAGATGGCCTTAGGGTCTGAGTACTCTTCGGATTATAATGCTCTGTATTGCTCTCTAACACATGCAAGTTAGCTGACCACACCCCCATTTCACTTTCTGTGAAATGCAAACTGTAGTCATAGCTAGTGTATGTTTAGCCCTAGCTCACCCTTTTGTCAAGATGACTTTCAGGTACAATTTTTCATTTACTTATTTTTAAACTGCAGGTAATATTGTGTCTACACACATCACGTTTTGAAGTATGCAGTCATTCTAGATGGTTTAAGTCTGGCCAATTAATAATGCTTCTGAGGATTTTAAAATATCGAGATGAAGTTCACAACACAAATTTATGTGGCTCTCAGGGGAGGTGCCAGAATTTAGCCAGGGTGAGAAAACTTGAGTCACCCTTCTATGCGGTACCTTGAGTGTTGTTCTTTGTATGTTCTTCTTGCACTTCTGCTCCTTGTTCTTTTTATTCATAAAGTAATTTCTAGATCTCCATTTACTGTATCAGGGCACTCAAGGATTAGTGAATTTTTGGACTCGAAATGAAATTTAGAGGAGAGTAAATAAGATCCAAAAGGCACAGTAGATATTGTGAGTGAGAAAGAAGGAAAGAACAAATGGGATGGGGGAAAGGAGAAAGGAAGGAAGGGAAAATATGTACACACACACACACACACACACACACACACACACACACACACAATAGCTAAGATAATTGCACTGTTAATTTCTGTTAGTTCATTGAAAGGGAAGGTAAGTTCTTATATTGCTTGATTAGTTTTGCATGCCTATGCCTGGTAACTTGAATAAACACTTTGAAGATAGCAATATGCAATATAATAACCATTGTTAATTTCCTGCCATCTTGTTTTGAAGTTCTGTATCATTTTTATTGTTTTTTTCTTTTTTTAAAAAAACATATAACCCAGTGATGGCAAACCTTTTAGAGACTGAATGCGAAACTGTCACCCCAAACTCACTTATTTATCACAAAGTGCCAACACTACTCTTAAACCTAAATACTGAAACTTTAGTATAGAAAAAACCTTCTATAGCTACATCTTTTGTCTTAAAAGAAAATAATAACACATATGCCCTAGGCTCCCCACCACTGGTTTACAGCCCTTCCGCTTAACAGAGGAGGAGAATACTGGAGGCCTTGAGCTCAGTGTGCTCCATCATGGGCTGGGTGGGGGTGTTGAGGAAGCAGGACTAGAACAAGGCTCTCTGATCTTCCAGCAGCCTTGTGCTATTTTCACTAACAAGAAAGTCTGAGAATTCAAGGCTTGTTATCCAGGCTATTTAGGAAAAGGAACTTTACTAACATGTCTCCTATTTCTGCATATTCAGCACACACACATACACCCAACAGAAGCCAAAAGCCAAAAGCTAAATTGAAGAAAAAATAAAATATATATAGTATCTATTTACTGTTATTTTTTTCTGAGCTGAAACCTTTATTAGGTATGAATGGACACTAACTTGTTAAAGCGACCATCCTACTTTCTAGGTGTTGAATTTTGAGAATCTCAGTGAAGACAGAAATAACAAAAGTCCGAGTTTAGATAAAAGAGAAGAACATTTAATGTGAAGTAAGGGACTGTGGAGAATTCTAAATAAAAGGATATAACAGGCCGGGCAGATGGCTCAGTGGAATAAGTGTTTCCCTGCCAAGCGCAAGGGCCTGAGTTCAATTCCCGGTTCCACCAAAATAAATAAATAAATGAATAAAAAAGTAAATAAAAAGAGGATATAGAAAATATAATTGATTCATAAGTCTGTAGAGACTGAATTATTTATGGAGGGCAGAGGGCTTCGGAAAGATCAAAGCACATTGCAACATGGCTGTGGTATAAAAGCTTGGCTACAAGCTGAAGAAAGCAGATGTACTCTGGACTAGATAAGTGAGTAATAACCATGCCTGGCACATTCGGAAATTCTGGGAGGTATGGGGTGCCTCTTGATACGTATGACCAAGAATTTTGTCCGCGCAGCTTGCGGCCGTGCACGTCCTGCGCTTCATTAGCCTGCAGAGCTTTCTCCTCTCAGATGGCAGGAACGGCACGGCACGACCGAGAGATGGCGATCCAGGCCAGGAAAAAGCTCACCACGACCACTGACCCCATTGAAAGACTCCGACTGCAGTGTCTGGCTAGGGGCTCCGCAGGCATCAAAGGACTGGGCAGGTAAGGTGTGGGTGGCGGCGAGAAGGCACGGAAAGGGGGAAACAGGCAAGCGAAGGCTATTGTTAGCTGTGTGACCCTGAGCCGGGAATTTCCTTTTAGGGCCTCGTTTCTCTTTGGTGAAATGCAGAGTTTGCAAAAGTTGTTCTCAGAGTTCTTGTGAATGTTTTTGATTATTAACTCCAGGTTCAGCAAAGCTCTTTTCTTTATCAGAGAGGGAAGCTCCTCTGACAGTTAGAAGTTAAGGGAGAAGCGTGGTGTGGGAATAGAGAGCTCTAGCAATGAGATAAGCGTTCCCCAAGCGGCGATAACAGAAGCTGGGATGGAAGAAGGAGGAAGGAACAGCGCTTTGGCTCCCCCTGATCTCAGAATTTGGAGTTCTGCTCCTGGGCAGTGTGTGTAGTCCACCTCTCAGGGCACTAGACCTCCCTGTGGGATGGCTGACAACTCACCTCCAGCAGGGTTCTACAAAGGAATCCATTCATTTTCCCTGACAGTACAATTTGCTTGTAAGTTCATTCATTCATTCATTGATTCATTCACTGATTCATTCATTCATGCATGTATGCATTCATCCAGCCAGTCAATGAATATTGATGAAATAAGTGCTTCATTGACGAATACTGATAAAGTGACAAAACACTGATAAAGTGATAAACACGAAGCCTAATAAATAAAGGAGTCAGGGTTTCTATTCCGAAGGAGCCAGTATTTGAGTTTATGTAAAGTGCTATTGTTTGTTAAATAAAGTATTAAATACTAAGGAGTAATGATATATCATTTTTACATATCATTAACAGATAAATGATTTGAAAATTATGCATTATTTTAGCACATTAGGGAACTAATAACCAGTATAATCTCTTACAAAAGGTGACACCCAGAAAATTTAAAATTTACATCCAAGTTTAGTTTTATAATAATAATAATAATTATTATTTTGTTACAGGGTCTCACTACATAGTTTGGGCTCATAGTGATTCCTCTCTCTCATCCTTCCCAGCACTGAGATTACAGGAGTGTGCCTCCATGCCAGGTTTCAGTGGTTGGCACATCATACCCAGGGTTCTGAGGCTGGCATGGCGTGTGGTATCTGGGATCGAATTTGGGTCCTTGCACTTGCCAGGCAGGCCCCTAGACCCCTGCACTCTCTCCCCAACCTCTCAAGCTTAGTTTTAATACTACAACTGGAATTCACACCTTGGTTTCCTAGGTTCTTACTGGAAATTCTTTATTTAAAGATATAATGAAATAAATCTTCCCACGTCCTTACTTATGTTTTTTTGCTTTACTTTAATTTGGAGAAGGAAAAGCTTTGAGTTTCTTGGGTCTATTAACAATGTAGGGTGTCATGTTGTTGCTGTCTGCAGTACTCTAGCAGCATTCCTTAGATGAACAACTAGTAAGGAGGAAAGGTATGTTTTGAATCGCAGTTTCTTAGGCTCCCGTTCACTTTACTCCACTGCTTTTGAGCCTGTGGTTCAAGCAGTAGATCATAGCAGGGAATGTGTGGCTGAGCAAAGCTGCTCACCTCACAGCAGGTGGGAATCAAGGGTGAAAGTGGAGCCAGAGCACCAAAGGTTCCCTGCCAATAGACTAACCTTCTTTCACGAGGCTCCATTTCCCAGGGACACCACTGATTCCCAATAACACCACCGGCTGGTGAACAGGTCTTTGAACCTGTGGGCCATCGGGATACAGAATACAGCACATGTCATGTAATCATACAGTGTAATTGTGTTTGTGTTTAAAGGTTTGTTTTCTTTTATAAGAGCCTGGGAAGAGGCTCACCAATTTTAGTAGCGGGAGTGCTGTATTTATCTTTAATAAATCTTTGACAGTTTTTATTTAAATCTTCCCATCCACACCTTGTTCTTTGTGTTTACTTTTTCTGTGTGTTTCCTTCAGAGTGTTTCGAATTATGGATGACAATAGCAACAGGACCCTTGATTTCAAAGAATTTCTGAAAGGGTTAAATGATTATGCAGTGGTTATGGAAAAGGAAGAGGCAGAAGAGCTTTTCCGCAGGTTTGATAAAGATGGAAGCGGGACCATAGACTTCAATGAATTTCTTCTCACGTTAAGAGTAAGTGGCCGTGTGAATTGGTGTTATCTGGTGAATTTGGCTTTCACGTGGTTTGCGTTGGCTATTACGAGGTTTTGTTTTCAGTGGCTGTCAGTACACTGTGGAGAGGGTGTGCAAGAGACTGCAAACAGACTGAGACATGTGGGTCAATCATAACTCATCTCCTTTAGCAGCAACAAACAAGGGAAGAAATGTCGCGGCATACGAGATGAGGCCATCTCACTTGCCTGTGTGCGCTACCTGAGTATTATGACGTCTGTGTATGTGCTGTTCTGTTTGTCTAGCCTCCGATGTCTAGAGCCAGAAAAGAGGTAATTCTGCGGGCTTTTAGAAAGTTAGACAAGACTGGAGATGGCGTTATATCTATTGAGGATCTGCGTGGAGTATACAATGCGAAACACCACCCAAAATACCAAAATGGAGAATGGACAGAAGAGCAAGTCTTCAGGAAGTTTCTGGATAATTTTGATTCACCCTATGACAAAGATGGATTGGTAAGTTAAAGAAATAAAATTTCTTCTTTTTAACTTGAATTGTAAATGTGAAATGGGTCCACATCCTTAAATATTCAACATAGCAATGTTTTATTTGTTATAAATAGAAATAAAATATTTATGTAGAGTCCACCTAGAGAGTTGATAACTAGAGTAATAAAACACATGACTCCTACACACATATGCAGGCATGGACACATACAGTATGTACGTAGGGAGTCCACATACTGCTGAGTACTCATCCTGTGGAAAATGTGATGCTTTGATTAGGCACTCCATGTCATGACTGCTGCATTCAGCATATTTGGCTAGCCGCACTCCCCAACATGAAACTATGATAAAATACGTTTAACTTCAAAATGAGACCACAATTTGACTTTTTACAACAGATTCACAACATACCTTTACCTTCTCAGCATCAATTGTCATCAGACATTGCTATGCACGAATGTCTTTTACAAATGTCTTTTAAAGACAGCTTTTGGTAAAGGGAGTGTCAGGCAACAGAACTTGGCTTGATTTACTCTTTAGTAACCTTTAAGGTTAACCTGCATTTCTTTTGTAAGTGAAAGCAACCACTCCATCCTCATTAATAGTTAGTTACAAAGGCATGGCTTGGCAGGATAAGGAATTATATCCCCATCAGTGCATCTAGGCTGAGAGGGAAATGTCATGTGTCTTTAATAAACACCTGTAAGTGGACTTTTCTTAAACCAAAGCCTGTTCTGACTAGTGAGTGGCTTAAAAGGTATAGTGGTGGAAGAATGCTGGTCTTTCTTTAGCCCTAGTCCATAGTGGCAGAATCCTGGGTGTATTATTTCTACTACTCCACACTAGAAAAGAAACATGGACAATGGACAGGAAGAACAGGTGGTTTTTTGGGGACCAAAACATAATTCCCATCCTATTTTGAAGGAATTCCCCTCAACTTTTTTCCATGTATCATTATGACTAGTCCTATTATACAGAAACCTTTCTTTCTTTCCTATTGACATTTTCTGATAAAGGATGGAGAAGTACCTTTTAATTTAGCTTGGGTAATTGTGTAAAAGGTAGGGAAGCTTTATGCTTAGCTAGAAATAACTGAACTGTATGCTTTCTACTAGGACTGCTTGCTTTTGATCTCCAAAACATCTATTTTTCCCCTAACCAGGCTAATGCTATGTGGGCCCTAAGCAGGTTAATGCTGTGTGGACCCCAGGACATGTTTTCTTCTTCTACAGGTGGTTCTTCCTCACTGCAAGGGGAAACTTTGGCTACCCCTTTTCTCTAGCTCAAGTCATAGTAGCTAATAATTGTGATTCAGAGGGTTTAAAGTCCTCCCTCCTGTTCCCTTTGACATTTATCTTAATCAGCCACTCATCTCTTAAAAGGTTATTGAGGTTTTTCACAATTACAACATTTGATGTCACTTGAATTTCATAGAGCCAACTCTGCAGTTTGTGAAGCACTCTTGTCAAATATATGTAAATTATTCAGATTATTGGGTACTCTTGAGGAACCACAGAATATGACTTTTAAGGGGTGGAACTTAAAGATTTACGTATTCAATAACTGTGGAGGTTGTCTCTTCTATACATTCATTCATATTTGATATTTTAGCTCTAAAATCTCAATAAATGCCTGTTTTTAATTACTGAAAGTAAAATGCACATGAGCCTCATTTAACATAGGGATGAATCTAAACAATGATTGGGTACTTATCAACCAGGCATTATTTCTGCATTGAAGCTTATAAGTTGCTTATGGTAGGTAGCTTTATTATTTGTATTGAGATCTCTTTAGGAAATGGCTACTTTTCAGAGATGTTGTCTAGCCATAGCTCAGTTTTGGCTTTTCAATCTGTTCCACAGTCCTGCCTCTTCATTTTGTTAGGGATGAAGGGCTGTGGCCCATGGGGCCTAGCACTCAGTTCTTTGAAACTACACCAGAGTATTGCTTATGATCCTTAAATAGTCAAGGAAGATCACTTGATCTCAGCGACTATGTCACACCAGAAAGATCACTTGATCTCAGAAACTATGTCACCTTGGCTAAAGTCATACCAGCAGTAATAACATTAGCATCAAGCACAGAATAGAAAATGACAAACTATGCTAATTATTAATTTGCCACCTTTATAGTACAAGATTTATAGTTACATATTAACATCTAAGACAAATGAAAAGGTTATATAAAGTAAATACAGACTTTATAGAGTGATTCTTATCATAAAAGGAGAAAATTTAAAAGGCATAAGAGGAAATAAGAGATAACTAAAAGAAGAGAAATAGATTAGAAACAAGGGTAAGGGACAAAGGAAGATTACTGAAGCTTCACAAAACTGGTGAAAAAGACAGGAGGGAAAGAAAGAAGGAAAAATAGACACAAAACAAAATAAAAAACTAAAAGCAATGTTCACACCCATGAAAAACAGAAAATAAAAATAAGATATATAGATTTCTCTGCAATTTCAAGCCTGTGATCATCTTGTAAGGTCTAGAGTTCTGTGGTATTTTTTAATCTGGAGTGAGACTTCTCTTTTTGGTAGACAAAGGCAGTCAGATCCCAGATCTGTGCTACATAATCCCAGAAAGCCTGAAGTAGGATCAAGTAGGGGTGCTGGACAATCCCATAAATCTTGCAGTAGGATTAGCAAAGGGTGCCTGTTTTGGTACTTTCAAATTTACAAATCAGTCTGATCCTGTCCTGTGGTCATGGAGTTGGGGCCAGCCTACAACACTGTAGGTGTCTCTCACTGGCCTGGCCATGGCTCCTTGGCCCTAGATGTCTTCCACATTTGTCCCTTACCCAGTTACAGTGGGATTTCAATTCTGGGATCCCTGGGTTGAACCTAACCCATGGCTACTCCAAGTCCCAGGTTTAGTTGGCCCCTTTCTAAAATGATGACTGACTAAGCACTGTCTCAGGGACATAGTAGTATCTTGGACCACAGTCACTCACCAGCTATTGTAGGGCACAGCATCCACTACTCCATCCTACTGTGTGTTTTTCCCTGGTGGCCTCTGGAGTTGCCTATCCTCATAGTGCCTCTGTATATTTGATGCTTCTCTCTCATGACAAGAGCCAGGTGCTGGGGACAAAGTGCGGATTGCTCTCTCACTTTTCTTCATGCATTGGAGATTGTCTTTCACTTTCTCTGTGGGCTCCAATTTTCTTTTCAGATCAATTCTGGGTGATGAGAATCTACCTCTATTTTACTTTTCTTCCCTAAGTTGTTATCAGAAGGTTAACGCTTATTGTTCCATCTTTCTAGAAGTCTCATTAATTAAGCATTATGCCAAAAAATTTACTGCAGATATTGCATTTAGTAAATAAAAAAATAAAAATATTTATGAAAATTGAGTAAAACTTTTGTGCTTTAAATCAAAGTTTAAATATATAAGAACTTGTTATGGAGGAGCTATATGGAACATTCTTTTATAAGGAGAATAAGTACTTCTATGGATATGTTATTTATGAGTATTTTTAGATCACTGGTAAGCACAGCCCCACAATTGGCTCAGTGAGTCTAGTCCCTTTCTTTCCAAAGCCTTTCATTTCTGTGGGGTCAATGTGTATGTGGGATAGTCCAAGAACAGCAACTGTGGATCTTGGAATTTTATTTTGTATTCACTTATAATTTCAAAGAAGAGAAATGGATCCATGTTCTTAAAAGAGACAGGCATGTTTCCAAAGACTTGGCAGGAGGAAAGTGTATTGCCATGGACTAGAAAGATGTTTTCAGTCAATGACAGAGTTTCTCTTTGTGATGTTAGTGCTAATACATGTGGGCTCTCTAGAGAGCAAGAATTTCCCAAGCAGCCATCATCATTGGGGCCGCACTTTCCTACATAAACAGCTTCAATTTTTGAGCAAAGATAGCCATAGAGTTTAGTCATTCAGGTGGACAGTTCTTCCCTGACTCAACTAATTGTGTCAGCCAACAGTCCTGACTTACAATGTCTGTATCACTTGTTTCGTAACATTTTTAGAATATTAAATACCATGTTAGTGTCAGATACATAAGTATGTATAAAATGAATAACATTTAACAGAAAAACTAGAAAGTAAAGTTAAAACAAATTTTATAACTTTAAAAATTCTTTCCAGCCAGGGATGTAGCTAAGCAGCACAGAGCCTGTCTGGCAGGCATGAGGTCATGAGTTTGATTCCCAGTGCCAAAAGAACAAAATAAAAGAAAACCAGACAAAATTCTTTCTAATCTGAAAGTAATATAAAATCCTAGGAGAAGAGAATACATTGTTTGGTACCTCAAATTAATTGTCATAGGTGTAAACACCTATGCAAGGAACAGGGGTGGATGGGAGGCAGAACCCAAGATGTTTTGCTCATTTTAAGCCTGGAATGAGTAACCTGTCTCTTAGAAAGATGTGTAAACCAGGCACATTGACTAGAAATCTCTTTCTTTACCAGTAGGACAGTCCCCCATCTTTTGAAAAGTGGAACATGACTTAACGCTGACAGATGATACTGTGTATTTCTGTTGTGCCGCAAGAAAGCAGCATTAACTACACTTAGAGAGTGCTTCTTTCTTATTCTGAGTTTCAGCCTTACTCATCGAACTCCTGCTTTTAAACAAAAGATGTCAACGTGGGTCTCATTTTCCATTTAGGCTGGTTTGAATAATTTCGAGACTTTTTCTCCTTTCCCGCGCCACTCTCACTGCCATCCTCAATTTTGCTTACTTTCTTTACTTTTAGCTATAGTCCTCAGTCGTGACCACATACAAAGCCTCTTTGCTGGATATGTCCCTTCTATTTACAGGGATGGAAGATGGGCTTCCCCTTGCAAGGGTGAGAAGAAACTTTTTGTTTTTGTTTCAAACTTTTCCACTGCAGGTGACCCCAGAGGAGTTCATGAACTACTATGCAGGTGTGAGTGCATCCATTGACACTGATGTGTACTTTATTGTCATGATGACAACTGCCTGGAACCTCTAAAGGCATCACCTCAGGAGACTGCTCGTTGGAGAGAGACACTAACTCCAAATGATTACATCTCAACTCAAAAACCAGTACCTTGTTTGATTCCATGTTCCTAGAAGTGTTTCTCCCTTGTCAACACATTGCATTTTCTAGGCCCAAGAAAGCAGCAGAAATAAAGATATTAAAGTAATTAACCATATGCTTGCCTCCTCTGAAGCTGTTTCCTTAGCTCTAAAATAGAAATTAAGTTTCAGTTGTAAAGCTTTTAGAACAACTGCAGATGCATGCTTTTAAAAGCTGTCGGTCAACTTTGTATTTCTTCCTTGTCCATTAATGAAAATTTAAATACTGTAATTATAGTATTCTCCTGCCATACATATGATGCCAACTTTCTTAATTTCCTTTTAGATGTCCCATTTTTAGATGAGAGGATATTTCTATTTTTTTTTTTTTTTTTTGTCTTTTTGAGACAGTGTCTCACTATGCAGTTCAGGCTGGCCTTAAGCTCACTTTGTAGCTCAGGCTGGTCTCGAACTCACAACAATCCTCCTGCCTCAGCCTCCCGAGTGCTGGGATTACAGGCATGCGCCACCACGCCCGGCACAATATTTCTATTTTTATAACTATAAATCATTAAGCATTTCAGCTCCTGTTTGGGAACTAGACCATGTGTTAGCCTGAATTTCGAATCTTGAGTTTCACTACCTAGGGTTTCAGGTGTCTCAGCCTGGCAAGTAGATTGAACATGACTTAAATTTTTTCAGTCATTTCAAAGACTTATGTAAGAGTTGAGTCTATTAATACCCTCGGCATAGTATACATTCTGGGTTTGTGTATATCTCTTTTGACCACAGAATGCAAAACTTTACTTGCAATTTTCTAAATTGATCAACAAATTTACTGTCATGGAAATTATTCATCATTCTTGTAAAGAACTTATTGAATCAAGCAGAAAAGTTTTAAATCTTAGAAATGCTTCTGACCCAAAGGAAAAACAAGGGCATGAAAGGGTCTTTTAAATTTATTGAATTAAGCAAGAGAGCTTTAAATATTAGAAGTGCTATGACTCAAGGTAAAGACAAAGGTGTTGACAGTCTTTCAGATATATAGTATGAATGACTTATACATAATTGAATCTTTTGACAGCTGCTGTAGCTTAACATGGTTTTAATCCTTCAATGTGCTTATATGAAAACTATGTACTTTTGGTAGGAATAGTTTCTTTATTCTAATGAAAAAGCACAGTAAGTTAAATCTTAAAAGTGTCTCTTCTAAACGAGATGACGGGTGAAATCTGTTGAAAGAAATATAAACAGGTGATTGATGGGCTTCTGGGAACACTGCTGATGAGGAGAGTTCTGCTTGCTGTCTTGGTCGGTGCGGTCAGAAGCTGTGGTGAAACAGCCCTTCCTCTTGAGAACAGCGTGACCTTCCTGCCTCATTCTCACACCTGTTTTGCCCAAGCCAGTTTTTTCCCTCAGAGAAATGCAGTGGAAGGTGAGCCGCAGGAGTGAAGCCATTGACAATATAAGCCACCCACCAGTAACTGAGCTTTCACAGTCCAGAAGGGAATAGAAAACCTCAAAATGAAGTGGCCCTTTTCTTTGGTAGACATTCTTCTTCTAGTCCTTCATAATGGAATTTACTAATTTTTAACCCTTGGCACTCAGAGATTGGTATTGATTTGGGAACATAGCTTGAAAAATTTCAGTGGCTCATCTCCTGGAGACATTCAGGCCACAGGTAGAACTGATGACGGCCGGCACTCTGAGAGAGCCTTAGGACAGAAGGGAGGCCTAAAATTGAGAGAAAATTCCAGATGGAGGGAGGCTGGCTCCTTCTGGGGCCATTGGAAGCCTGTGCTTCTACACTGATGGGATAAAGTGCTACACAAATGCAGGCTGTAATCAAATGTCAGGGACTACATTACTAAACCCACACCAGTGCTTTCATCTCCAAGGGAACTGGGGAATAACTTGGAACAAATTTCAGTCATGTCTGAAACCCTCTTTAGCAAATCATTAAAAATCCATTTATGTAATAGTATTATTAACACTGCACATTATATACAGTAAATCACCAGGAATTTGGGCTTCCACTAATTGAAGTCATTTAGAAAGCATTTGGGTGAAAATTCGCTTTTATTTCTTTTAAACTAAAAACAAAAAATGGTGAGAGGTTATTAAGCAAATCAATAACAGTAAGATTAAAAGGAGTTTGTGTATATAAGTTTTACAGGTCTTTGGAGAAAATATTTGCATATAAATGTAATCAATATATCATAAAGAGCTCCACATATTATTAAAAAGGTCTCAGACCATCAATACTTTATTATACAACTGTAGCTAAAGATATTTTCCATGTAACAAGGTGTTCCCATTTGTGAATCATATCATAATAATATGTTCAAAATGAAAATGGGCATTGGGGAGATAGCTTGCAGTCTAAGCATCTGCCTGGAAAGCCCAAGGACTTGTGTTCAATCCCTGGTACTGCACTCCCTGGTGTGTTATGCTAGCCCTGTCACCCTGGGCATGGTGGCACATGCCTGCAATCCTAGTGCTGGGGAGGCTGAGACAGGAGGATTACTACAAGTCTGACCTGTGTAGTGAGGCTTTGCATCAAATAAAACTAACAAACAAACACATGATAAATAAATAAAACAGAAATGAAATGCAAATTGATTTTAAAACAACATTCAGCTTGGTACAGGAGAATTCTCACATTTATGACATAAATGTTAACATATTTTATTTAAAAAGTCAAACTTACTTACATGGTAAGCTACAGATATATTAAAAACAAGAAAATGACTTAATAAAAATATTCGGACTGTTATTTCTAGGAATCACAATTTTAAGAAAGTTTTGAGTTACCAGCCAGGAGTTTAATTTATACTCCCAACCTTGCCATTTTATCACATTAATAAGACTCCTCTTTAAAAGAATTTGTTCTATTTTTTGGAAATAGAATCCTAAAATAAAAGTGAAAATGTAGTCTTCATATTTCAGTTTTACAGGCATTTCCAAATTATGTTTCTCTCTATTAGCTAACAACAGTCTTCAGTCAATCAAGTTCACTTCCCAGATGGTGCTTTTGGGTTATTTAAAATGTCATCAGAGTAATGTTTCTAGTAAGGTGATGAATTTTCTTCTTTGAAAATACTAAGGTTTTGTTCATACTGTATCTTTTTCATACTTTTAAAAAGATACATCAATATTACTCATAAAAGTATTATATTGACAGCAGAGAATGAGAGCTGGAAAGTGTAACATTAACACTCTTATACCCACAGGGATGAACCATATGCATCTAGCAAGCCAACCATATTCAAAGCATGCCCAATATTGAGTGGTGCTTCTAGGACCATGAGGAATAGCATAATTCTACTGCTGGTTATTAAGGAATGGGAGAGGTTAATATGGACCAGACCTGGTGCCTACTATTGCTTCCTGCTCTTTACTTTCTCATAACCTCATTTCCCAGCACAGAAGGCAAATGTCTAATCATGAAATACACGTACCCTTGCTGAATGGCTAAACTGAGACAGGTGATGTTCCAGTGTCTTTCATATGGTTAGGCTGTCTGCACTCTACCATGGAATGCTGTGTACTGTGCTTTTTATGTCCACCCAAGGAGCCTGTAAATCCCTTTCTGTCTGTATGTGTTGCCTCCATCTCCATCTAGGGTTTTTCCATATAAGGTGATTTTTATCTGTTCAGTTATCCTACAAAGTTTTCAACTGTAAAGTACAGTGATCCCTCTTTTTTATCAACAAAAATTTCCTTTCAGGACTTGCCCAAGTGATAAGATTCTTGAATTTCAAGTCTGTTATATAGGATGGCATAATTTTTGCATATAACTTAGATGAATCCTTTCATATGCTTTAAAATCATCTCTAAATGACACATACTACTTCATAACATGTAAGTGCTCTCTTTAGGAAATGAAGACAAGATGTGTTCCTCTGAATAACTTCATTTGGAAATGGGTGAAACTACATATGAAGAGCTCATGGGTACAGAAGGGTTACTGCATTGATAGCAGTCACAAATATGATTAGAGAGTACGGACTCTGGAGTGGTGATGTCCCATAAAACTTGCTGTGATGATGAAAATATTTTTTAGTTTTGTTCTGCAGTATGGCAGCCACTAGCCACATATGGCTAATGAGCAGATGAAACATGGTTAGTGCACTGGAGGAACTGAACTTGTTCACCTAATTTTAATTACTATAAGCTTAGATAGCCACAACTGCCTAATAACTGTCTTATTGTGTAGTACATAGAGATCTAGAAACAGTGTCTTATGGCAAGAGGGGAACAGTAACTGATCATGGGCAGGTAAGATTAGGGCCATCTTGATAAATACCCTATCTTACACCGGGCGTGGTGGCGCATGCCTGTAATCCCAGCACTCGGGAGGCTGAGGCAGGAGGATTGTTGTGAGTTCGAGACCAGCCTGAGCTACAAAGTGAGCTTAAGGCCAGCCTGAACTGCATAGTGAGACCCTGTCTCAAAAAGACAAAAATAAATAAATAAATAAATAAATAAATAAATAAATAAATAAATACCCTATCTTGGAAAGCCACATCAGAGGAGAAAGACAACTCAAACTCTCCCTGATTGGCTCAAGTCTTGTTCATTGTCAGTTATGAATAACACTCTGAAGTATCTCAAGGAGAGCAGAAGCATTTCACTATGGCTTCCATATTTGACATCATTTCTTTTTCTTTCTTTCTTTCTTTCTTCCTTCAGGTTTCAGAAGAAGACTTTATGAATTATTATGCAGGTGTTAGTGCTTCCATTGACACAGATGCCTATTTTGTTTTGATGGTGACAAAAACTTGGAGACTATGACTTTCTCCTAATTTTTTGTAAACCTGGAAACTTTCAGAAAGGAGAATGAGTTTAAAGGAAGTCCAGCACAATGAATTTTGATGACGTGCAAACTGAAGTGTCTGGACAGGGATGTAGTTCTGTGGCACTGCGCCTGCCTGGCAAGTGCAAGGCCCTGAGCTTGATTCTTGGTAACAAGCTAAAGTGTCTAAAAGATGTGGAATTGCAAAAGCAGTAGATCTTCAATAATCTTACTTAGTTACCTGCAATATGTTTATTTTCATAAAAATCTCAGAATATAATTTTAAGTTAGAAAGAAAAGAAAGAAGGTAGGGAAGGAAGATGGACACAGGAAAAGAAAAAGAAGAAAGGAAAAAAGAAGAAAGGAAACCATGAACTAGATTGAAAAATGGTTCCTAGATAAAAATATTTTGCCTGCTCTGGGTGATCCTCTTATTGCTGTACATGCTTCCTATCTGTTGCTGTCCTGAGACTCTGTAGCAGGTGAAGGTAGGATTGGAGATACCTCTGACTATGTAAATATTTCCAGAACTTATTTTAATTTTTTCTTGGAGAATATGAATAAAAGAAAAATGTACTTTATTATAAAATATATGGCTTTTTCTCTCTATATTTAGATTTTTACTTTTATTTACTTATTTTGACAAGGATCTCTATCTCACCGCATAGTTCAAGTTGACTGTGAACTCACTATGTAGTATAAGCTGTTCTCGAACTCATGGCTATCCTCCTGCCTCTGGTTCCTGATTGCTGGGACTATATGTGTGTGCAACCATATTCAGATATATTTAGATTTTAATGTAGGGATTTACACTCAGTAAATTCCCATATTGACCCACTAGGTGAAAGACTGGGCCTGACTATTAGAATGCAAAGACAGGATATGGGTCAGAAGTGCCTGTTGCAGACTCTGAGGACTTTCTGAAGTTGTAGGGTAAACCAGAGAGATGAATGGAAACAGTTCTGTCAAAAAATTTTAAAGGTATTCTAGGGTCCTCCATGTCAGGTTTTCAGACTGATTTTCTTTCTCCAATAACTTGCTTTTCAAGTAATAAATGAGGTACAAGTTGATTGCACACTCTCATGGATTCTTCATCCTAGAGAAGGGCAGAGGTGAGGGCAGTAGAGCAGGTGGAAGTCTGCAGCTGGGCTGCTCTGCCTTTACCGAGCACACGGCCTGTGAGTGAATGTTGTTAAGGGACATTTCTGATTCAAGTTCAGGGGTAGGAGATGGACTTCTGCCTACTTACCAAACTTCTTTATGGTTTTGATGACTCTGGCCTTTAGATAATTTTTTTTGTTCAGAACCAGGGATTGAACTCAGGTCCTTGCGCTTGCCAGGGAAGCATTTATTCAACTGAGGCATGTCCCTGGCCCTTTGATAAAATTTTGAGTAGTGAGGAGTAAAGAGATTTGGCTTTTGCGTGTTCAGTGTGTTTAGTTTGTTATTTATCTGCTTTTGGTGAGCCAAAATTGTTTGTGAATTTGGACTTGTGGGTTATGTGAAAGTTTGAAAGGAAAACATATTCACCTCCAAGGCATATATAGGAGAGAAAAAGGCTTTCTTTTGGTTGAAAGATTTCTCATAGCACAAGACCTGGTCATACAGACTCTTAGCTTCAAAGACTTGAATCTGTCATCCCACAGGAATAGGTCTATTTCTCAAAAAGAAATCTATGTTGAACATCTCCAAATTAATGCAAATAATAGAATGGAAAGGCATTAATCTATCATGGTAAATATGATTGTTATGTTTTCCAACATAATAAAAAGCCTTATCTGATTTGAGAGAACGAGAGCTTAGGTTTCAGTTGAGATATTTTTTTATTCTCAG
The DNA here is from genome assembly GCA_004027165.1 of Ctenomys sociabilis. Lineage (NCBI taxonomy): Eukaryota > Metazoa > Chordata > Mammalia > Rodentia > Ctenomyidae > Ctenomys > Ctenomys sociabilis. The sequence goes on along the minus strand of PVKA01001809.1, from coordinate 102,941 downwards.
ACACTGATAAGAAATATACAGGGTCTAGATAGATATATCTATAGGTATATAATGTTAGGGTAATACTAAGTATATGCTACAACAAATAAATCCTCAAGTTTATTTATTTTATTTTATTTTAATTTTTTAGCGGAACTGGGAATTGAATTCAGGCCCTTACGCTTGCCAGGGAAGAGCTTATCCGACTGAGCCATTGACCTGGCCCCATCTCAAGTTTATAAAAAGTTTATACTATATATCTATTTCTCTGTCTGTCTGTCTGTCTGTCTGTCTGTCTGTCTGTCTGTCTGTCTGTCTATCATCTATCTATCTATCTATCTATCTATCTATCTATCTATCTATCTATCTATCTATCTATCTATCATCTATCTATCTACATTCATGGACATTGAACAGCTTTCTTCTCTGCAGTGGTTTTTGGGACCCATTCTTTTTCTATTTCTATTTCTGTTGTTCCTCAGATGTTATGATCAATAATATCTGTGTGGCCAAAGAGAAAGAAGGCATGGAGAAAACAGAAACCTTTGGCCCAGCAGTGATACATATCCCTCTGCTTGAATTTTACTGTCTATAGCTAGTCACATAATTATATCTGAATGCAATATGGGCTGGGAAATGCAGTCTTTGCAGGAAAACTTGCCAGTGAAAATTTACACATGGGAATGTGGTACTCATTTTGATGAGTAATGTGGTGCCCAATTTGATGAGTGACTGACTTGTCTCTTTAACTCATGACCTTCACTTTCTGTCATTTTTACTTGTGAGCATGGTTGCTGGTATCAATAGCCTGTGTACAGAGAGATATCTGGTCAACTGAGAAAGTGGAGGACTGGGTCTGGCCTTCTTCAACCACGGTAGTGATCAAGAAAACAACTTGTGAGCCATCTGAGGAAATGATTTCTCCATTCATAAACCCTGTCATCTGAGCCTTTTGGTCTTCATCCACCTTTGAAATTTGTGAAATATAGCAAAGAGTCAACATGGAAACAACCTTGGCTGTATTTGTCATATAGGGCTGGGAATTTGGGATTTATTTATTTATTTATTTAAGTACAGAGTCTGCAGGATTTCACTACACAGATCGCAGTGATCCTCCTATTTTCAGCCTCCCAAGTGCTGAGATTATAGGTGCACCGGGGTGGGGCCGGCATGGCACACCAGGGATGCAGCCCCAGTTCCTGCACCTGCCTAAGCAGGCACTTTAGTCTGCTGAGCTATCTGGCCAGCCCAGAAATTTCTCATCTATGCATATTTAAGGGCTTTACGTGGGTTAGTGAGTGGCACCTTTGTACAAATATTGCAATCAAAACACTTAATTATGTTGGTAAATGCAAGAACTTGTGTCCTGGGGACAGATATCTCATTGGAGGACCAATTGTAATAGGTCATTCGGTCATTTGAATAAGCATCATGAAGATTAATGCACTAACAGTTAAACTGGGGCTTGATGCATTCATCTGCCAGTGAGATATACCTCTCATCCTACAAGGTCCTTGGATAGGCCTAAAAATTATACCCTCTCTAGTCTTTCTTTTTAAATATTTCATAGCTGAGAAATGACCTAGATGATAAGAGTGGCACATGCTTCCCTTTAGTATAATTACTTGTGCATATTAATGAAATTACTGAGGATCTGGTGTATCTTGTCTGCCTGCTATATTTATCTGTTTGGAGCTGTTTAAAAAGTATAGCTCTTACTGTGGCGAAAATTTTGTGCCTTCCCTAATATTGACATGCTGAACTCCTAGTCCCCATGGTGATAGAATTAGGGAATGGGAGTATTTGGGAAGCTGATTAAGTCAAGAAACAGATCTCCCATGAATGGAATGAGTGTTACAAAACAGGCCCAACAAACTTTATTAACTGACTCTGTCGTAAGAGGACACTAGAGAGGAGGACACTAGATTTGGGTCTTATCAAATTAAGTGCCTTAATCTTGGACTTCCAGCCTCTTACAACTGTGAGGAATAAGTCTGTGTTGTTAATTAAGAATCATCTATGTTTGTTATAGTGTCCTGAATTGGCCACATCTTTATTCTACTTTATTGTATATAAATTATCACAATATTTTAATGACTCGCTGAGTGCTGTATTACTTCTATGTTATTTGAAATGTAGCTGAAAGTAGCCTCAGAGAAGTGACTGTGGAAATCAGATCATATTGGTGTGCTCAGCCAAGAGAGAACAGTTTCATGTGGAGATCATTAATTAAAATCATCGATGAGATTTAATAAATCACTATATTCTTCCTGTTTCCCATGCTTCAGTTGTTTGTAGTGTGTGATAAAGAATGAGTCTAGTCTTGGTCTTGGGTTCCTGGCTCAGAGGTTCTAAAACTCATGAATTTCCTGAGTGATGAGTGTCTTTGTTATGCAAATGTGATGCTTAGGTGCTTCCAGATAGCTTCAGAATATAGCTGGCACCAGAAAGACCAGCTGTGAGAGGAGAAAGATGGGACTGTGCGCCAGCCAGAGAACTACAGAGGCCCTGGAGTTTGAGTTCTGTCACAAAGAAAAGCACTTAATTAATTGCCTCCCAAAAAACTTGCGAATTCTGTATCTAAGTGTGACTTTTTGGTTGTTCAACACATCGATGTGCTTGGAATATGATGTGCCCTAGTTCCATGAGGAAAGAATCAGCTATATTCCCTCTCTGACACTGGCCTACAAGCTGGCCTTCCTTTTTTTTTTTTTTAAATTTTATTATTTATTTATTTTTTTATTGAACTACAAATGTCAGACAGCTTCAAGACACCTTAACAATACAGATTTGATAAATTAATACATTGCAAACTGTTTTCATAATGTTTTGGTATTGTACAAGGTGCATACATGATATTATATTTACAGATTTTTTTTAGCAGATATCTCTTATCAGTGAATTAAGAGTGTAGCTGCTTACTTATTTTTTATACCTGAATTATATCAAAAATTCAAAAATTATTTTCCTAGTGGATGACTATAGTACTAGAAGCCGACATAATATTCTGTCCAAGCATCATTAGTGCAAAGCTTGCCTCTCCTAGAATTATGTAGAAGCACAGCGTTATCTATCCCAACTGTACTGTCTATACACACACATCATGATTTTTTCTTTCTATACCCCTTCCTTTGTCTACACCTGTCAAAGGTGGGGACTCCATTGTCATTCAACTAACTTAGGTGCTTGAACTCAACACCACAATCCAACACAGTCAGCATTCTACAACAATAGTGAGTTATTCAAAGAAATTGTTGACCATAGTCATTTACAGCTCAGCTTAATATTATGGCCCCGCGATGTATACTTCATTTTTATTTTATTTTATTTTTATTTATTTATTTATTATTTTTTTCTTCTTTGTGTCATTTACAGCTGAACTATAAGTTTATTAGCAGCTTACTGAACACTATGATGGGCGACATAGGATCTTGAATTTCTAAACTAATGTGTATATGCTCAAGACTACAACATAAAATCTTTCCTGAGTTTATAGCTTTTTCTTCCTGCTTTGCAGCATTCAATTCATAACTGCAACACGAACACCTAAATTTCAAGATTTGTGCCTTGTTCTACAGATTTTGTTCTTGCCAGCCCTCATAGTGATATGAGATGATTTCTTATACTCCCTGTCTCAACACATGTGCGTGTGCGCACGCACACATACACACACACGTGTATGCACATGTGTGCGCACACACATACACACACACAAAGTTTTTGCTTCTCCAAAGAATACTTAATAATAAATGGCCAAAGTAAACAGAAATTATCTGAAGTAAGAATAGCCTTGGTAGGACCCCTCCTCTCAACTTGTGAAGTGTGCTTCAACTCCCAGTGATTGCTGTCAGAACTGAATTACTGCATTCGAGTTTGAAATGCAGTTAAAAACAGTCACAGTTCAATAAATTGCCTCATATTTTAGGGGTCAATTCAAAAGTCAAAGTCTTTACAAAGGTTTCTTAAAATGTTCAACAAAATTAATCTCTTTCATTTATTTTGTGTGTACTTTTTTTTTTTTTTTTTAATCAGAACCGGGGTTTGAACTCTGGCCCTTGCACTTGCCAGGGAAGCACTTATTCCACTGAGCCATCTCCCCAGCCCATTTTGTGTGTACTTTTTGTTGAGTGTACACATATTTTTACAACACAGTCTATTTATCATATACATAAAATATTTTTTATAGTGTCTGCTATTCAGTCTTGGAGTCTCCCCTACTCAAACTGGTAAGCTGAATGTAATTCATCCTTTGTTGGGACACTGCCCAAGTCTGCAACAAGGGTGTGGGATCTGAAGAAGCATCAAGGTGTGTAGGAAAGGGGCTGGGTTATGTAATCTTCATTCCTCCATTCGTTTATCCAACTTGTCCAGTGGTATCATTTCTCTTCTTTTCTTTTTCTTTTTGTATTTAGTACAGGGTCTTTAGGGTCTCATTACACAGAGCCAACTCAGAGTGATCCTCCTGTTTTCAGCCTCCCACACACTGGGATTACAGGTGTGGGTTCCACCACACTCAGTTTCATTCATCATCTCAGTGTGCCCTGGAGGTGGGCACACTGGGGATCGAACCTTTGTCTCTGCATCTGCCTAAGCAGGTGTTCTAATATGCTGAACTATCTGGCTGGCCCTTTCTCTTTTTTCACTTAGTTCCACTGAATTTTGGTAACTTCTCTGCTATACCTCTGAGATCACAATATTGAAATGCTTCCCTTGGAGTAGGTAGTTTTGAGATATCTGTGTTACTATACCTAAGAGAGAAGTCCAACAGGCAGTTGGATATTCATTCACTCAAAGAACAAATATTTATGGAGCAAATGTTAGGTGCTATTAGTGAGAAGTCACCTACATGCTGGGGATCTTCCTCCAACAAAAAATAACATATTTCTTCCTAGACATTTGTGTTTTTTTTTTTTTTTTTTGTGTGTGTGTGTGTGTGTTACCAGGGATTGAACTCAGGACCTTGTGCTTGCTAGGCAAACACTTATTCTACTGAGCTATCTCCCTAGCCCCTCTTCCTAGACATTCTGTCTAGCAGAATGATTCTGAAATTTAAGGTATAGATCTAGCTATATCAGAAAATCTCAAGGGTAAAGAAGGAAGAAACAGATGAATGAAGCCCAGCTACCCAACAGACAGATTGGATGGTTGATGAAGCAAGACTGAAATAGGAGGTTGGGAGAGTTGAAGGCATTAACAGTTGGTTTTGCTTTCTCCCATCGACAGGATGTTTTATTATTTAACTAGGAGAGAGATAATGGGGCTTTAAGGGTATTTTGGAGTTTGTAGATTTAGATAGGGAATAGGGGAAACTTGGGTTATATTCCCAATTGCTGAAAAGTTTGAGCAAAATCATTTTCTGTGAATTAAATAGGCAAGATTGAATGAAGCACTTGAATCAAAAGATGGGGTCTTGACAATAGTCAGTGAAGGCACAGGGAAAAGGGTGCTGCTAAGCAGAAATAAAACAAACCTCAATGTGTACGGAAATCATTTGGCAGCATTATGAGATTTTTCAGTCAAAGAGTTCAATAGATACAGTGAACCAAGGAAGTGAAATGTAGGGACATATTTTATGGTTTTATTGCAGAGTCATTATAACTACAATTTGCACATTAGAGGTGGTCAGTGAACTGTGATGAAATTTAGCAGTTAATTAAAAGATGAGAGCATAGAAAAATCTTAGAACACACTATTCTACTGTTGATATCATAAAGAAAAATTAGATCATGACTCTAAACAGTAAGAACCTTTTAATCAAATAAAGATTATTTGATTAAATAAAAATAAAAGACTACTTGTTTTAGTTTTCACTTAAAACGGAAACGTTAATTTGAATTAAGAATTATATATTGAAAAATACTTTATTTTAATTATTATATAACAATACATAATACACAGTCCGTCTGTCTTCCTATTCTCCAAGTGAAAAAGACAAAAATAGACAAAATTCTCCTACTTATGTGTATCTGCCTATTCTTTCATGTTCACTATATCCATTGAGAATGGTTTGAAACATTTATATTCTTGACTTTTGAAAACAGTATACACTCATTCTAATATTTTTTGTCTCTCTAATTTGAAAAAGTCTTTACAGCTGTAGACATTGGCCTCTGCCCTTGAAATATCCTTTGTTTTCCTCCTTTTTGTCCCCCACCTCATCCCCAGTTCCACAGAGGGTGAGCCCTTGCCAGCCTAATCAGTGCATGACATTCTCTTAGTTGGTTTAGGGATGTGCATCTTTCAAATGGGTCAATGATGAAGAAAGTAAAATTTGTATTTGTGATTAGGATAAGAGGGAATTTTAAATTCAACATTTTCTGTAAGAAATGGTTACAACTTTTGCGATTAGATGAAGATACCCATGAATACCAAAATCCTTCCATGGCTCAATCATTTTTTTCACCTCAAGGTTTCCAAGAAGAGGAACTATGACTGCAGTGAGATGGCAGCAGGCCGCTCCCAGAGGGACAATATTTGTGTGAAATGTGGCCCATTCTGTCCTCAGTTTGCCTATGCAAGCTGTACTAGCAGCTTAACTCTTCACTTCTTCTCTTACCCACCCCTCTATCTGTGATCTGAAGTTTCCTCACAAGAGGGAGTGTATTTCTTTACTTTGTGGTTCCAGATTTGGTGAAATGAACTACTTGACCAATAAAAGAAGGCGGAATGATGGGAGGGCCATGCTTGATTTTTTCTTTCTTTCTTGTGTCCTTGCTATTAAAAATCACAAATCTAGACAAAGACAGAAAGTCAGGGAGCAGAGGCATTTCCACCTGAGCCCCATGGAAATCAATTCAGTCCCTTTTATCCCCTTTAGTTTCATTTTCAATTTAAATGGAAAAACTTTTATCACTTTCGTTTTATTTGCATTTTTGGTTCTGAATGAGATTGAGGATATTTATTGATTACTAAATTATTACTTTTTTCTATGAACCCTCTGTTAATGTGGTTTAGTCATTACCCTCTTCAACTTTTCATCTTGTAAGGTATTTGTTTGTTTGCTTACTTCTTTGTATTGGGGATTGAGCTAAGGGTCTTCACCTTGAGCTACAACCCCAGCTGAAATTTTTATTTTGAGTCAAGGTCTTGCCAAGTGGCCCATATTGGGCTCAAACTTGCAACCCTCCTGCTTCAGCCCTCAGAATATTGGGATTACAGATGGGCACCACCACAATCAGCTAACCCTAAGGGTGTTAAAGATATTAGTCTGTTTTTTTTTTTTTCTGTTATGATGTTACTATATTTTTAAAGTCTATTTTTGTTGCAAATATTTTAAACTTCATTAAAAATTACCAATATTCTAAATTTTATGTAATGTATCAATCCCTTTCTCTTATGGTTCTGTGTTCCTTGTCTTATTCTGAAATGCCTTTCACATCCAAAGAATATAAGCTGATTCACTCAACTCTATTAGTGTATTTGTTTTTATTTTAAAAATACATCTTTTTCTTTGTGGGACTTATTTTGCAAGAAGAAATCAAATAATTTTCTTCTTTGTTTAAGAATCACTATTACCCTGGTTGATTAAATAATCTAATTTTTCCTCACTAATTAGAAATTTCTGAATTTGTTGGCTTTGTTCCTACAGATTTTTCTATTCCATGTTATTGGTTGTTTAGTTCCTGATACAATACAATTGAAAGTGACTAATACATTTGAACTTTTCTGAATTTGTCTCTGCAATTGTGCAGGATATTCTTGAACATCTGTTTCTCCTTATGATCTCTACAGTGGTAGAGTATGTCCTGGCAAGCTTCTGGAAGAATGCACATGAGTTATTAAATACAATTGCTTCTCAGGTGTGGAATTAGAGAGTAGCAGCAGCACCTGTGCTATTACAGTAATCTATGTTTCTTCAGTTTGCGGACACATGATAAAAATTTGAAGAAACAATATATGAAAAAACAACCCTAATGAAATTTATGTCATTTATTATTTTACTCGATCCCTTTGAATTCTCAAAAATACAGTCATTTCCTTCCATTCAGTATTCAGTCAGCTTCCTACTCTATTTTCTTGTTGACCTTTCCCAGGATTTCTAGAACAATGTTAAATATTATGAGAGAAAAATCTCTTTTTTTATTCTTAAGTTTAATGCAACATTTTGGATAGTTCATCATGGAGTGTGACAATGGTTCACATTCTGTTATCATTTCACAATGTGTATTTTTTTTGTGGTACCAGGGATTGAACTCAGGACATTGTGCTTTCCATGCAAATGCTCATTCTACTGAGCTATCTCCCTGGGCACCTCATAAAAATTTTTGCTTAAAAAAATAAGGCCACTTGAATTTGCACTGGCAGCTTCCCATTTATAGTCATAAAAGTTTATTATGAAAAATGGATTTTACAACATGTGTTTTAGTCTCATGATGTAGCACTTAATTTTAATTAAACTAATGATTCTGTAGGTTTTGAAAGTAATATTTCAGCCTAACATAAGGAATTTGATAAATTTGACATCAAACTGCTTTCTAGTTATGCTGCTTCTGTTGCCTAGAGCCGTTAACACCGAAGAAACATTTGTTTCTTAAAAGCATCCCTGTCAGTATCTAATAAATTCTGCTGCCTTTAGTCCCTAAAAATCTTCACCTAGAAGAGAAAAAAAGTAGCTCTAAAAAATTACAGTTGAAGAAACCTTTAGATTAACTCAAGGGTCTCAGCACAAATTCAACGTTTAAACTATTTTCACACTTCATGGGCTCTGCCTGTTTGTTCTACACTTGGCTGTTACCAGTATCTCAGGAGTATTAACGTACTCCTTTGGCTCACCAGGCTTCGCTTTACACTTGACTTTTTTGTCTGAACAGCTGCGTCACTTCAAGCTTCAGACAAATGCCACAAGCCATTAAAATGCAGAAGTTACGGTAGATTTCAGTGTGGATCTAAAACTAGATGCATAAACAGATGAAGTCAGTGCAGAGAAATGATGCCTGGAAAAGTTTCTCCCCACCTCACCCATTCTTTTGTTTCCCCACTTTTGTGGTTATGGTGGTTAAGAGTACAGCTGGGGAGGGAACTGTGGATGCGGAAGGCAACTGACTGCTTGCACGTGGCTTCCCAGATGCGCTGCTTTCTCAGGGATGTGGGGCCGCCTCTGTCTGAGCAGCCAAACGGAGTGATCTCTTATCTTGAATGAAGATGAAAAAGTAAGTTGGCTGATACAACGTTACTCACTCAGGTGTTTATTCATGTTTTGACCCAATCGAGTTGATGATTGAATACCTACTAGATTTTTAGATAGTGTGTTTAGCAAGAGGCATGAATCCAAGGAAAATCATAGTGCTCTATGCCAGGATACTTAAAAGCTCATGAAAAAGTCAGAAAAATGAAGTAGTAACAAATCAGTGTGTTGCTAATAAGAACAAGCGTTACTAAGTTTAAGGCTAGTGCTGAAGGACTAAAATGGCATAGCAACACATTGGGAATGGCACATTCAAAGGCCAGTGATTGAGACATCCTGGGACTAACAGTGAGCATGCCAAGAGTTGAAGAAAGGATTAGGTAAGGTAGACCAGATTGTAATGGGTCAACTCACGTTTTAGAGTATAAATGTAAATCTTGTGTTTTCTGTTGTGTAAATGTATATTCATTCACCCATTATTCTAGGTTGTCTAGTAAATAGTGGCTGTTCTTGCTGCTTGCTAAGATAAAGTTCCTACCTCACCAATTCCTGTAAACCAAGTCAGCTTACAGAGATGACTTCAAAAAGGAAATTAAAGGGACTTTAATTTCTTGTAACCTCTGGCTATGCAAGGCTGTATGCAAGTACTCAGGCGCAAGATAGCCATTAACTAAAAGAAAGCCCCAGGAAATTTAGTTTGAGTAGTGGTCACAGTGACCCTGAAAGCTTTATTGTGTGCCAGACAATGAATTTGTTTACCAAACTGAATGTGGTTCCAGGTTTTAAACCAGCCCCCTGCTTCCTGGGCTAGCCACCTTTCGGTCCTCTCCTGCCTGAGAGGTGATCCAGGGGCTCTGAGCTCAGTAACAAATGGCTTTCCAAATTCCAATCTGGCTGATCTGGTTCCTATTCTGAGCAACCACAACACAGATAAAGGCACCTCAAGCATGCCCATGGTGTACTTACAGGACATAGACAGATGCAATTTATACAGCCAGAAGGCCTTTGCAGGTGTGAACATATTAAGGATCTCAAAATGGAGATACTGTCCTTAATTAACAGGGTGAGCACACTGCATTCACAAGCATTCTTACACACGGATGATAAGAGGGCCAGAGTCAGAGACAGCATTATGATGAGGGAAACAGGTTAGAATGATCCACTTTGAAGGAAGGAATGTGAGCTCGGCAATTCAAGGAGCTTCTATAAAAAGTAAAGCCATATTAATATGCTGAACTGTAAAAGACTTAAGTCAACAGGTTCTGATATTGCCAGTCTTATGAATAACCCACTACTAGTATGGACTACTGGACTATATTGAGTTATTTTGCTGAATTCACCCACCTACAATATTTAAATGGCAATTGAATACCCATCTCAGACAAAACTAAACAAGAAAGTGGATACAAATGAAGGACCATTTTGTATCTGTATATACAAAATAGGATAGATATACAGCTACTTTCTCTTAATTCAATGAGAATAAAGATTTGTACTAATAGTGTTTGGACAGGATATCATGTCTGCATCTTGTATTATAAATAACCACTACAATGACAACAATATGCAATGTATTAATTATTAGAAATGTCCTATTAATCGGTTTTGAAATGGTCTCATTGCTATTTGTTTCTCAATACAATTAATAAAAAAAAAAAGAAGAAAAAGGAAAGAGCAAGGACTTAATGAAACTCCTGAATAATGCAACCATACAGATATCTGGATTTTAACCCCACAAGACTTATTTTAGAATTCTGACTGCCTGATCTTTAGAAGAATAAAATTATGTTATTTTAAGACACTAAGTTTGTGACAATTTGTAACTGCATCCAGAAGAAACAGAGTAATATCTTCATTCACCAATTCTTCTTTGCAAACAAATCTGTTTATAAGAGTTTGGCAAAATTTTGTTTTTGTTTGCAAATTCCATATCAGGTGACAAACATAATCATTACCATCTTCCCACACAAACACAAATGCATCCATCTATCTTAAATCATGAGACAAATGAAGTTTGTAAACCAAGGTATCATTGTGGAAGGCTACATAATCAAAAGTGTTTTAGGCCAAGCTGGGAGGCTCCTGAAGGTTTTTACCCAGAGGAGTGAATTGGTCATATTTCCTCTTCAGATCAATCCCTCTGATAGGAGTGGAGGACAGGTCATACTGAGACAGCTCTTAAATCAGGGATAGGCAGTTAGGAGACAGGCCCACAAAGCAGGGTCAGAGATCAAGAAGGTAGGTGGCATAAATTTATGCCTGCTGCAGCCTGGTCTGCAGTGAGGCTGAGGCCCAGATCGTGTGTCATTGTGTGCCAAATTCCTCTATTTGTTAGAAGCCATTCTTTCTTCCCTTGGTTCCATCTAATTGAGTATCAATTTTATTCCAATAATAAAATAGGCGGTGGAACTTGCCTGGAACTTGAACTTCAGAAATGAAGAGAATCAATAATAGCAATCAACCAAGGTAATGAAGTAGTTAATGTTGTGATGGTGGTTTTGAAGGAAATAGAGACTCATGGGAGAGATGAACAGGAACACTGGGATGACATTTTAAATTAATATGAATACCCAAGATCTACACCAAGTCAATTACATCTGACTCCTAGGAATGGAGATAGGGGATTTCCAGCAGGAAAAGAGGCAAGATCCAGGGTGGGAATGAGGCATTTTCAGAGATTCCCATGGGTATGGACTAGCAGCCAAATGTTTCCATGTCTCAAGGGGCAGAAAATAGAGGTTGGAAAAGGCCTCATGGAGCACTCTTGGAGATCTGGTTAATAATCAGTATGGCAAGCTGGAAGGAATATGAGGGGACTTCATGCTTTGCTTCAGCACATGCAATGAAAAGAACAATTGCCAAAGACAAGACAAGAAACCTAGACCTCAGGGGAATCATTATCCCATTGATTGGCTTACTTGGGAGCAGAAATTGGGAGGCTTCTATAAGAGGAATTTATCACAGTGTCTTAAGCTCTAGAGGCTAGGAGTGTGGGGTAGAAGTGCTGGCAGGGTTGGCTCCTTCTAAGAGGTGTAAAAGTTAATTGGCCCAATGATAATTCTCTCTCTCTCTCTCTCTCTCTCTCTCTCTCTCTCTCTCAACCTGAGATTTTACCAAGATAGAGTTAAAACAGGAATGACTAAGTTCATGTGTGTGTAGGCTCTAATATGACATCCATGATCTCCCCTCCTGGTAATCATGTCTTTGTTTAATCTTTTCCCCCTTGCATGTGTATGACTTTTGGGCTGTTTATAACCTATAGAATAAAGCAAGGACAATTAGGTGCTTTCTCTGTGATTATATTACTTATGCAAGACTCTGTCTTCTATAGATTGCTTGTATCACACTGGCTTTGAAGAAATAAGCAGCCACATGTAGAAGAGCTTATGAAGATGAGGAAGTGGTGGCAAGGATCTTTAGGCACAGAGCTGTGAGCCACAGGAAATGTATTCTGTCCACTTGAGTAAGCTCAGTAGTGGAGCTGTCACTACTGAAGGCAATCAAGCCCTGGCCACCATTTTCATTTGTCTATTGGCTGGGACTCAACTGGACCATGTCCAGACTCATTGAGACTGAGAGGTGAGAAAAGTGTGATCGTTTAAGATGTTAAAAAAATCAAAGAGAAGGAGGATCGGGGGCGGGACAAAGTTGGGGTAGGAGGAAAGAGGAAGAAGAAAAAACAGAGCAGGATGAGGAGTGGAGAGAGAAGAAACTGCTATTTTGCTTGCAGTCTAAATCACTCTTGCCACAAGCCTATGATGAGGATGTGTATGACTTTGATAACAATGTAAGATTACACTTTAAAATGAAACTGAATTAGGCTTAAATGTGAAGAACCTGACTTAGAAAAGGGAATTCAGCAGTTACTGAGAAAATATAAAAAAATCTTTCCTGTTGATACGCTGAATCAATACTCCTCCATAGCGTGCCAGACACAGCCATATCACAATCTGCTATGCTGCACTTCTGACTAAAATCCTTCCACACACTCCCAGGCTGTGTGGACCGAAGCACGGCTTCTCAGGTTGGCATGCCATTCACTGAACTGTTGGCTTCCACCAGTTCTCCCAGGTGTCAGCCCCAGATACTGCTTTGCCACCTCTGAACTGAGGATGCTAAGTTAGACTCTGAACTTGGGATGCTACGTTAGGTGCATGTCGGTGAACACCTTTCACTGAACTTGCTAATGGAAAGCAGGGTCTCTCTGTGAAATACCTTGACAGTCACACTGAGACTCAGCTGCTTGCAGGCTAGTCTTTACTGTGGCCTGTACCTCTGTTCCCACCAGATGACAGGTAAATTCACTCAAGTCATTTGTGTGTGTGTCCCCCAAATTGCTTAAAGCAAAACTTATTATGGTAATTATATGATAAGAGCTGATAAAATATTAGTATTTGAAGAAAGACAGCTTTTGCCATATTCATACTTTGAAAAGACTTGATAGTGGTGTATTGAGAGAACACTTAAGGCCACTTGGGGTGGACATGTGTCATTGGGGACAGAACCTGCATTATTTTTGTCCCTGCCTCGTCCTTCTCTCCCTGCTTCCTGGCTACTGTGAGTGACCACCTTTCCTCACCATGTAATTTCTGCCGGGGAGAGAACTATGGCTTGAATTCTCTAAAAACTGAGAGCCAGAATAATGCAGGTTTTCTGGAGTAGCTAGTAATACCTTACTGTGCCTAAGTGAGACAGCTAAAGAAAAATCATCTACTGTGTTTCTAGCTTTCCAGTTTTCCTTTTCTCATAACTCTATGACTTCTAACCTGCTGCTTCCCCTGCCAAGAAAGGCTTCCTGGCTCTTCAGGGCCCATTCTGACTTATCCTCCACCCAGCACAGTAACTCCGTGCACAGCCACATTAAGCATGATCTTCTTAGTTCTTTTTCCTTAATGTGTCTTTCATCTGTTTTTGTTTGCTTTTTCTTTTCCAGAAGTGAAGCCTCCATTCTATATTTGAAAGTGCCCCACCTTAAAGAAGTGTCTGGCACTTCCTGTGGAAGATAAAAATGCCATTTTCTCTATTCCCTGCTGCTCATTGCTGGCACCCAGGGACATGGGCACAGGATCTAGCTCTTGTGTTACCTGAGCAACTAGTGTCACAAAGCTGGCTGGATGCTGCTTCTGAGATTATTCAGAGACTGAGTGTTAGCAGTAGAAGTGTCTATTGTCAGTTCTGTAGATGTCAGTTGCAGAAATAGTACACTGTTGCCAGTAAAACTGGTTGTTTTACCCTCCCAGTATCCTGTAAGCTTCCTAATAGCTGGTAATAAATTATTTTTCTTCTCAAAATTAACTAGAGTTGGTTTCTATTGCTTAAAACTTGGAATCTTGACTGTTACTTTGCTTTAAGGCAATAGTATGGTATTGTAATATTTCCATGTATATTTTGTTCCATGTAATTGACCTTGAAAAATTCCATTTCATCTCTGCCTAGCATGATATAAAAGAGTGTAGAGAAGATTTTTAACAAATTGGTATTACACCTTAACTACGTAACTGATAATAAAAGATTTCTCTGGAAACCCAAACCCGCAGAATAACATCAAATGAGCTCAGAATATTTCCAATGGGTGAGACCTGTGGTCTCTTCTGGGTATCTCCTCTATCTGTAGCTTTTATAGATGATAGTACAGCCATAGCATTTAATTAAATATTATTTATTTAAATATAAAATGGTAACATACATCATCTACTTATATATTTAGCAGCTCTGCAAAATATAAGTAATGCATATAAAAAGTACACAATTAAATCCGACACCTTCACTGTAGTGAATGATGTGCATTTTTGAGAATAATCCAGAAAACTGACCAACTTGCAAAAACATCATCTAAGATGTAACATTTCCTGGTTTCCCACTATGTATTCTCACCACCTCCTCAATCAGTTCCAAATTTTGTAGCACTCTGCAAGAGCTAAAACCCTGCAAATATACATATCTGAAACAAAACACACTTGGATTTTCTGAAGCAAATTTCTCTAGAACCACACTAAAGAACCAGGCAAAGGTTGCAGAAAATCAACTGATTAATCCAAGGTTCATGGAGCCAGGCATGGTTGGTGGCCCAAATTTGCTGCCTGCCTCTCAGGTGCCTCTTCATTTCATGCTACATGGAACTGGTAGTTGATATATCTGACTTATATGTTGCCTTTACCAGGAGCTTTTCTTTCTTAAAGAAATTCAAGAGGGGACTCTGCACAATGAATTGGTTAACTTATTATTATTATTTCTGAGTATATAATCAAGCATTAGCAGCCACTGCAATTATGTAAGTGTAATATGTGAATTTAAAATGCTTCCAGTAACAGACACTTATACACTAGATTCAAATTATAACATGTACTAAGCAGCACTAAAACAGAACATTTTAGACCCAAAGAAGGACCTTGATAGTCTCTAGAACTATTTTTCCTTTCTTTGAGAGATTATTTACAGTAGGCATACGAGTGAGTTTGAATAACTAACTTGTCATCTGTGTGTCCCCACTTTCTTATAAACCAAATATGATCTTATAAATCCCTCAAAGAACCCCTATGGTGTAAGTGTCAAAGGCCTTGGATAGGCATGCGATTTTGGGTGACTGTCCCTTTTAGACTTAGCTCCCATTTACCAGAAGCATTAAAAAAATCTGTCTACCTGATGGAAATATCTTTTACTCCTTATATTCCAGGGAGATCCCACCTTCCCTCCATGCAAATTCGTATTTCGTGGTATTGTTTTCTGTCTTCAACAGGGTACATTCAACATACCCTGCTAAAAATTTTTACATTATAATAATTTGTCTACAAATTGACCTTTTTGTTAGATTTTGCATTTTGTGAGGTGGTGGAGTTCTATGGTTACATGTCCTCAAATATCCTATGTCTAACACCATTATTAGCATACAGCAGGCTTTCTGTGTTTGTGAAGGGGATGAGAATATTTGTAGAAGTGCTGTGAAAATAAAAAAAAAACAAATGAGAAAATCTAAACAACTATAGTATTGTACTACTTACAACTATTTCAGAGCAAAACACTTGGGAAGATAAAACATTCATTTGAAGGATAAAATGTGCTGATTATGGTTAGGCTTTTAGGGTCCACTAGTCCACCATGTAAACTTTTTGCACAGGAAGCACAAGACAAACACAAAAATATTTTTAAAAATTAAAATCACATAATCTTTCTAAACAAAAAATAGAAAGAAGAAAATTTAATACATAAGCAATGGTAGATACCAAATAAAACCCTTAATCCATCTTTCTTTACTCTCCTGGGCCACCTCTGTCCCCTGTGATCCTGGGGACAGGCAGCCCAAGGGAGCAGGGTTGGCCAAGTGTCTTCACCTGGCTTCCTTGTCAGATGTCCCACTGCTCAAAGCCAGTGATAATGTTCTCCTCTGATCCTGGATAAATGTATTTGGGGTAGCAGCAAAGAATCCTGGTCTTGATAACTAGCAACAGAAATTCTGGGCTTCTGATTGTATGACCTCCTGACATTTTCATAAAACAAAATCAACTTGGCTCTATAGTTTTTTCTGGCCTTTCCCCCTTCTTGATATGACTGGCCATTACTCTTCAGACCCATCTCCACTTATTTCCTCACCCTACTTTCTTTATCACAGTAATTTTTACTGACATAAATAACTGACGTGTATCCCTGTTTATATGGGACGATCCCAGTTTATGCTTGTTCTGCTGGGGTCATTACTTATAGCTTTCCCTTTTCCTTTCAAAAGTGACCCAGTTTGTCTCATAAATTATATCACTGCCCAATTATTTGTGGAACTAAAAACTGGGACACACTGTAGGCAAGATGAAGCTCATCTGTAGAGAAACTGCAGTCTGCCTCTGGGCATCTGATCTCGGGGCTAATTCTCATTTAATGGACCGCTTTGGAAAATTTCTAAAGTCCTCAGTGTCAATTTCATCATCTACAAAAAGGGAACAACAATGGTGCTTATAATCCATACATACCAGGGTTATTGTGAGGATGAAATGAGATGAAGCATGCAGTGCACTTGGCACCATGGTGAATGTGAGCTAAGGCTCCATAACAATAACCATCACTCCCATTTCCATCCCTTCTTTCTTCCTTTACTCCTTTCTTGTTTTCCTCATCCCTCTATCCTTCCCTTCAATTTTTCTTTTAGTCACTTCTAATTTTTTAAAGCCTTACATAGTCGATGCGCAGGGTCCCATGAAGCTACATGACCAAATCAACGTGGCAGAAGCAGAATGCTCCTCCTTTGTGTTGGACGCAACTGAAGCAGGCCAAAGCACTGGTGTTGGGTAGCATTAATCTTGCCTTCTTTGTACTTAGAAGTAGAATAAGAGCTGTAGACTTTGCTCCCAGCCATCACCATCAGCCATAACAGGGACTGTCTTTTTTATTTTTTATTTTAGGGAAGGTTCTACAGGGTGTTCAAGGGCTCACTACTAGGTCAGACTTGTAGTGATCTGCCTGTTTACAGCCTCTCAAGAGCTGGGATTACAGGTGCATGCCACCACGTCCGGTCTCAATTGCCATCTCAGCATGCCCAAGGGCAGGGGGGGCTGGCATGGCAGGCCAGGGTATTGAACCCCTGGCCCCTGTACCTCCTTGCAGGCACTTTAATCTGATGAGCTATTTGGCTGGTGCTGGGACTGTCTTTAATTTTAAAGGAATTAAAGTGCCTCCTTGCAGGCACTTTAATCTGATGAGCTATTTGGCTGGTGCTGGGACTGTCTTTAATTTTAAAGGAATTAAAATTCCTTTAATTCACTGATTTTTGTAAAAGCTGGACATGGTGACATAAGCTTCTTCCTGATTTTGTCTCAGAGAAGTGAGAATGGGCTGTCCCTGAGCAACTGGGTTCAACATCAGCATTCCTGATTGGTGAGGAGATGGTATGATCACAGTGCTGTTTGTAGTTCCAGGACTAAGCAGCAAGTCTTGGTACACATGAGAGCCACTTCTGACACTCTCCCTGCAGTCCGGAGCCCAGAAAGAGGGGTGCATAGAGCCATTGCATGCACTGACATTTCCAGCAGGACATCCAAAAGGTAATTCTCTGTTGAGAGTTTCTGAGGTGATAACTGGAATCTGGGATGGGCAGTTGGGTCCATATCTAATCCCAGTAGGTTCATGCTTCTCAGACTCCTCTAGTTGTGGAGAACGAGTATCTTGTAGAAAGTTTTCCATTTCATCTCTAGATTGAATGTCATCCACTTTATGAATCTGGCAGTCCAAAAAACTTTCAGGATTGAAACTTACATTAAAATTCTGCACAGAATGAGAGAGAGAGAGAGAGAGAGAGAGAGAGAGAGAGAGAGAGAGAGAGAGAGAGAGATTAAGATGACTCAGAGAGATGGGGCAACTAAGCACTCAGTTCAGATATAGACAGATATATATTTAATGAACCTTCTGGCAAGGATTTAACAGGGAATGTCAGAATTGCACATATGTTCTTTGACTTCTGGAGGTGCATGTCCTTTCAGGATTTGAAGCGACCACTCACTTTCTGGGTGCTCCAGCCCTGAAGCCTAGAAATTCTGAGGCTTGCATTTCATTGTAGTTCCTATAACTAGGGTCTTATACAGAACCCTCACTAAGGGTTGCATACAAGACCAGATGTTGGGTGTTAGCTATTTCTTGTCCTGGAATATAATTCTTAGCTACTGGGGTGGTACTGGTGCTTCTTGAAGTATCAGACATACTTACTTTTTCTGGTTTCTTACACAACTGTTCCAGAGTCTTCTTATGATCAGGAAGACTTGGCCATACAATAGGCTTAATCCTGAAATCAGAAGACATTTATAGATCAAGTAGCTGGCAGAAACAATAGGCCCGATAGGTCTTTCTACTTATTTTGAGCTAAGAACCAAAACTAATGGACTTGGGATGCACTTTCTTTGTCCCTAAGTGCATTACCATTCTAAGGAAGAGTAGGCCAGAGAATAGACAACATTGTTATTAATCTACTCTGCAAACAAGATATTACAATGGTATACTTGGGAAGAAGCTCCAGAGGGAAGGAACAACAATGTGGGATCAAGGTAACTTTGGTATAGCTTTAAAAGTAAAATTTGACCAGGTCATTCACTGCCAACACAGACGCTGGCATCGTACCCCTTTTTTTCATTGACCATGATCCTTTGCTCTACTTTTGGTGGAAGTGGAGAACACATTCTAAGTTATTCAGGGAAACTGCTTTAAAGTAATACTTTTCAAAGTGATGGTTTGCAATCCTGGATACATGGCCTATGCTGAAGACATCCTTTATATTAAGTAATGTATATTTTTGAAATAAGACCTTCCTTAAGTTCGCCTTATGCATTTTGGCCTCTTATGAAATCAGTTGTGAAATTTCACTGGCACCTGAGAATGGGGAGGGCTGAGCACTATAATTCCTTGTGTGTCTAAACTCAATTTTGCAAAGCTTTCATCAATAATTGGACTCAAGATTTCCCCAACTATGATTCCATACACATGTCCCATAGATTATTATTAAAATGTCACCTTTTTTTCCATAATGCACAGGCTAAGATGACCAACAGAACCACAGAAATAAAGCTGGTAACGCTGATAGTGAGTAAAACAGGATTCATCTCTTCTGAAATGCAGGCATAGGTTGTGATTAACATTCAGCAAATATAAGTTGGGTAGATTTTCAAGAAACATTGAGTTTATTTAGTAACATGGGATCTTTTGTTATTTCTTTTTTTGTTAGGATTTTTTTTTTTTTTTTGGTCAGGGTCTCACCATGTAGCCCATGGCCTTAAATTCACAGTGATCCTGCTGCCACCACCCTCAGAATGCTGGGATTACAGGTGTGTGCCACTACACCTGGCATCTTTTGTTATTTCTTGAAAGGTTTTCTTTGGTAAACAAGAAGGTCTGCATGGCTTAAGTGACAGTGATTTGGGCCACCAAGACTAGAACATTAGCTACTTGAAATGCAGAGGTGACTGAGCATCAAAGATATCACCAGCCCCTTCTCAACTCCCCCACTAAAGAAAAGAAGTCAAATGAGGGCTGAAAAGTAAACATTCACCTGAAGATCATAAAGAGTGCCAGGGTGAGAATGGAAGTTGGTACAAGATGGTGGTGGTAACCACTTTACTAACTTGCCGAAGGGAAGGTCTATGTTGAGTCTCTTTGTGAGAACTTTCCTGCACTCTCTCTGGCTTTTATGGCTTGTACTGCTTTGTGACCCCAGAGATATATTTGTAATTTTGGAAAAAGAGATGTAGGGCATTTGTGCTGGCTTGTTCACATGCCATCATAAAAGATGTTCCCTTGGGAATTTTAAAGAGACCAGCTATTAGGATCCCATCTAAATTGGCAAATAGAAGGTGTCCTGGGCATTTTGATAATTAGCAGCTCCCTGGACCACCTGAGGCAGCGCCATTAAGACAACCAGATCAGGTATCAGCTAATAAGGACTGCTGCTCCCACTCCTTAAAGAAAGATATAAAGAGCAAAAATAAAAGGCGGACCATTCTCCAAAGAGAGAGGAAGAACACCCTCCTGGGGAGTCCTCACCAGCAGGTTCTTTGCATCAGTCTCCCCTCCCTTTGTATTTCACACCTTCACACGCAATGTCTTACAGAGGGAGGCAGGATTCCACAGCCATTGCTCACCTTCGCTGTTGGTCCCTGGTGTCTTGAAGTGGGAGCTTGGACTCCATTCACTCCAGAAGCCTTTGTAGTAGTCACTGTGAGGAATGGACCGGACTTTAATCTCATACATTGCATCAGATTGCAGCTTTCTCTGTGGGAGTGTCAGCCTCGTGTTGGTTATATTCATGTGCTGAAGGATAAAGCATTGCATTAGGGATATAAAAAGAAGTGTTGCTCACATTTTCTGAGTCAGCTTAAGGCAAACTCCTTTAGAATTTTAGGCATCTTCCTGATGTTCTCTCATATTTGTTAAATGAAGGGGACCAAGTGTGTTGAGGGTTTAGCAAAAGAAGCAGGAACAAATTCCCTGAGTGCATAAATGATGGCATGAGTGGTCAAAAAGAACTGTCATACTGTATATTTTATTCACTTGAGTTGCACTGTTCTGCCTCAGTAAATTAGAAATAATTCCCAGGATTTTACCTTTCTTCTTATGCTTAAATCATTTCTGTAGTTTCTCTCCCCTTTCACATGCTAAAAGGACATGTAAGTATAGGGTAAGGAGCAAGAATAATTTCTCTCCAGAAAGATGTCCTTTTACACTGTGAATAGCAATGTACACATGGCACTCTCCCTAACACTATATATTTCCTTAAGGAAGGAAAAAATAAGAATGAAAATTTCCATCTATTTGATGAGTGAAAAGTAATATTCTACTGTCATTTACATTTATTTTTTATATATTTAATGAATTTATGTCTTACAAAATATTTCCAAATTTTCATTTCTCTGTTGGAATAATTATCTTTCTTAATAATTCATTAAAGCTCTCTATATGGATATTGACCATTTGTCAGCTGCACATGTGGCAATTTGATCTTAATGTTTAATTTACCTTATAATTTTGTATGCCTTATATGTTGGCTCAGATAAGCCTATGGCAGGGGCTACACATTTAATTTACTGTTTTTTCAGACAACATATTGTTCTACAGGCATTTATTGAAACTATTTTATTTCTTAATTATGCTTGCTTTTCCACTAGTAAAATTTTTGGATGAATAATGTTAAAGAGTAGGATCAAAATCATTGAGCCTGTGTGTGTGTACAGGGTGAAGAGAAGGAGGAGCACACACCTTGGGGGTGGGCATTGCTTTTCTGTAAGTAATGGACTACACACAATGAAGAACAACCCTGGCCCAAGGAGTAAGCTTTGAGAAAAAGGATCACAGTGTATTTTCTGTCCCTGTGCGACAGAAGGACAAAAGCCAAGCCAGCATTTTAGAAGAAATCAGATGACCTCAGATAGTTCACTTCATTCCCACCCCTCCCACTCCCCCGCAAATAGTAGAAACAGTCAGGTTATTTCAGACTCAGAAAATCTTAAAGAAATAAACTAAATAAACATCCACACTATGAAGAATAGATACTGAGTTGTTACTTTAGTGACTAAACCTTCAGACTTTAAAATAAAAACAAAGCCTGGGGAGACCATCTGTATCCTCTTTTGGGCTCATGCTACTTCCACAAATCCCTAAACACAATTGTAGATAATTCTTGGTGATGCTACTCAGAAATATTGTTTGTCTGGTTCACCTAAGAAAGTGGTACTAGACATAACACTTTCCGAGGATCACTTTGGTCTCAATCTGTGTTGTGATTAATTAAGTTAGAAATGTTATAAGGAGAAACAGTAGAGCAAGGAACAAAAAAAAAAAAAAAAAAAAAATCAGAACCAGGGCAGGATGGGCCAAGGAAGGTGCAGGTTGTATGGGGCCTGCAGCTACTATGATACTGGGAGCATATTTCAAGAAAGGAGATAATCTGAAAAAATTATCAAATTTTCCAAGATTTGATGCAGTTCTAGGACAATAAAATCCATAGTGTTAAGAAGTTTTTGTTTCATAGACATGGTTGATCTACCTACCGTCCAGTTGTTTCCATCTTTTTCCTGGCAGTAGGCTACATCATGCATTAATTGTTTTACATATTTCTTTTGCAAGTGTGATGTATTAAATGTCACTTCAAAGTCATTTGCTCTTGGACGATAGGTAACTTTTAAGTCAAAAGGAGCCTCAGGTTTAACTGCAAAAGAGTAAGAAGTCATGTCTGTCTATAAAGCCATCAAGGAAATAACTATAATTTTTAAAGTCCATCTACTTGGCAAGTAATTCTTATGCTTTATGTGTCAGCAGCTAGCTTATTAAATCAAAAACCCATTTCTTCTTTTTCTTGAGTTCAAGCACAGACCATAGTTCCCAGCGTCCCTTGCAGCTGGTGTGACCCTTTGATTAATGTGAGTGGAAGTGACTAGCCCAGCCCAGTTTGGCCCAGAGCTGTCCCACAGGTAAGCAATTCCCCTTCTAAATCCCCTTCTGCCACTTGAACTCATATGTTGGATAGTGTAGTTAGAGCATGGAAGGCCCTCTGATTTTTCTTAGGGAAGCACCACCTGCAAGTTAGGAGCAATCATTTTCATTCTTATGTGTATGATCAAGGAACAAATTGAAAGTCAGATATCGTAGATTGATGGGACTATTTCTTATAGCAACTAATTCAATTTTATACTAAAACATATTCTCTGTGTCTGTAATACTAGAAAATTTTAACAACTACCCCAAAGCAATGTCATATAAACTTTGAGTTTTCATTCTTCCCAAAGCCTAGGCAGTACTTGGGAATGTTGCATCTCTTGGTACATGCATGGAAAAAGTCCGCATTCAGGGCCTAGCTCATGACTTCCTGAGTGGCCTCTGTTAGCCTCTGGTGCCTGAACTCTGAACTCCTTGTGGGTCTCTTTCTTCTTGTTTGCCTCACAAAGTTGCTGCCATGATCCAGTGTGTCATGTGAGATATCCTGTTGGAGGGATATGAGTAGTTTTTCAGGCAGCATAGACAGAAAGAATAATGTTAGGCCACCTCCCTACCTTTAACCCAAGACTTCCTTGTTCTTGTGTCCACTGCTTTTTAATCATGGTCTGGGGAGTTTGTCATCTCGGGATGGGACACGACTGATCTCAGGCCCTGTTGCTAAGAAAATGTGTGTTTGTTCAGGGACTTGCACTTACTAGATTGAGCTGAATGCTAGGCAATTTAAACTGGGCTTCAGACTGAAGTACTGGCCTAAGCAAATGAAAACCTCCCCAGGGAGTTTGGCCCAGAGTAGAAGTTATCATATTCACCTGTGGCACTGTGGTAACTGCCTATTTTTCTTCTGCACAGCTCTGGATACTAAAATAGAAGCACCTTTTCTTTATCCTTGAATTTCTTGTAAAGGTGACTTTATCCTATTGCACCCCTAGCGCTTCTATTAAAAACTGAGGACATCATAGACTTGAAGGAAGCAGGATGAAAGGTGGTGGTGGAGAATCCTGGCGATTGTCTTAGCCCTGTTCTCCCTTCACATTCACAGCAAAAGCTCTGAGATTAGGCTCCTACCTGTGCCCATTTTCCAAGGACTCTCAATAATAATGCAGGAACTCAGGGAAGAACAGAGCAGATACTGATTAGGCACCGACCACAGAGTGTTTTGCTCATGCTCATTTCAAATGCTAGTCATCCATCAACACTACACTGATGAAGAAACTGAGTTTTAATTAATTGAGCTTAATTAACCTACATTCTGGTCCCTGGAAAATGACTTAACAGGACTTGAGTTTGATTTGATCTTTTTCTCATTCTCATCCTTTTTCATTTAGTTTTGAAATTTCCAGCCTGCTATTTCATGCTGGCTTGTCCAGAGCTTTCCAGACAATGCTGTGCAGAGCTCAAGTGTATCTGCACAGATTAAGAAAAGTGGCTTATTCCTTAGCTGTGTTTTAAAAGTTAATATATTCTTATGTGATCCAAACAATCATATCTATCTTCTCAACCAGTTAAAGTGAGAAGGTTGGAAGTTTTGTAACCTCGTTGGGTGGGGGTGGGGCCACATAAGGAGGGGAAGAATGGGAGAGAGGATTTAGTTACAAGGGAGCTCTGGCTTTGGGATTCAACGAGGAAAATTCAGTTTAAATTTAGTTCAGTGGTAAATGCATGAACAAATTAGCATGGTGGGAACTAGGGTAAGATATGGCTGTGAGAGTATATTATGCTTGCCCAAAAATGTTTTCCAAAGCCCAATAGACTCAGTGAAACCATTACACAGGACCCTGTGCTAGCTGCAGTGTGTATGTTCTGCCTGTCTGCTGTCCAGAGGAGATGTGTGAGGCTTGCAGTCTGCTTGTGGGTGCAAAAAATGGGTTTCTAAGAGTATCCAGAACATAGGATCTAGGGACGTGGATATAGCATGGTGTCACCTGGAGCCTTTGGGTGTGTTGTGTCTATATGCATAAAGGAACTCCTGTGCTGGTGCAGGTTTATGTAAGTGAGCTCACCCCTGATATTGCAACAAACTCTCAAAAGATTATATAGCTCTGCCTTTCCTTAGAAATAATCAGTACACATTTCCAATATAACATAAGTAAGAAATAAATATGATGCTTTTATGTAGTGCACAAACAAACCATACATTCATAACAAGTTGGCTCCAAGTGATCCGAACCCAGATTTCTCATACCTCAAGCTGAGTTGTGCTAGGGTTGCCACCCTCATCCTGGACAGTGCTCACATGGTATAGCCATGTTGTCAAGTGTTTCTCTTCAACAACATTTTTTTTTTTTTTTTTGACAGAACCAGGGATTGAATTCAGGCCCTTGCGCTTGCCAGGGAAGTGCTTATTCCACTGAGCCACCTCCCCGGCTCCCTGTATTTGATTTTATTCTAAGATAATTATTTACTCTTAGAACTTCTGTTTCATTTTTCCAACTTTTGAGTGTGTATGGGTGGGGGGAGATGGGGGTGGATATATTACTGAGAATTAAATTCAGGGGTTTTGGACAATCTAAGCTATAGAGCTCACCTATTTGGTCAAATTCCAATCTAAAGATTTTTTTAAAGATATGTTTGAAGTTTATTTGACTTTGAGTGGAGCAGTTCACCTTCTATATGTGGTAGATCATGATTCCTTGAGGAAATGAGTTTGTTTCAAGTAAGCAAAGTGGTTTCCTTGAGCTTGAGCTTCTTGCTCAGAGAAATTTAGATTCAAAGCTATAGCGTTCACCCTTTTCTGAATTTTTTTTTTTTTTTTTTTTTTTTTTTGCAGAAAGGGGGATTGAACTCAGGGCCTTGTGCTTGCCAGGAAAGTGCTTATTCCACTGAGCCATCTTCTTGGCCCTTCTTTTCTGAATCTTTAGCTTTCTGGTTCACCATACAGTTTAATATTGGCACTCTCCTCTCAAAAAGTAAATCTATCCATGTACATATGTATGTATGTATGTATGTATGTATGTATGTATGTATGTATCTATTTATCTATCTATCTATCTTTGATCTATTATATGTGTATCTATGATCTATGGTCTCCCTTCCTTCTTCTGTTGATTCTCTTTCCTCTGGAGAAATTCTAATACAGAAAGCATATGTTCTTTCAGAAATACTTTGACAATTTGGGTAGTGACTCTCACTGTATGAAAAGAAGACTGCAAGGCATTTAGAAGAAGGCAAGAGGACATGTGTCAGTGGATGACAAGAGGCTCAGTGCAGCTAGATACTTTGTGTTCTTTGCTTGTGCTCTTTGCTTGATCTGTAGATGTAAAAACTCTCTTTCAAAGCTCAATTTGAAGATTTTTATAATTCTTTTACTAGAAGAATTGGTGCTTCTAAGTGTTAGGTTTTTTATTTATTTGAAAATTGTACTTCAGAAATTGCTATTATCTGTTGCTGATCATTAACACAATTTGCCTATTTTTAACACATAATAAATTCAGAAAGTGTCTGCAGATATTGAAAAAGTGACAACTGTACTCATGTACAACCACTTACCTATGTGGATTATTTCCACTGTTTTACAGGCTAGATTTTCTTCTCCAAGTTTCACACATATGTTGCTTTTACCAATCATTAAGAATTTCTTTGTCTTGATGAAATATTTCTCATCTTGCAGTTTATTAAGATTCATGCAAGCTACCTTTAAAAGGCTCCCACTGTAGAAACAAAAAGGAAATGGGTTGACTCAGGTAACATTTCTATACACATTGGAATAACATAATAGTACATTGTAGTTATATAACTTTAACTTTGGTGTTTTTTAGATAATTGCTTTTTTGGTGTCCTACAGGAATAAATGAAAGAAAGGCTATAAAGAAACACTGACCACAAAATCATAAAAAATTTAGAAAAGAAATATTGAAACAATCTGAGCAATTATAGACATAAACCCACACATATGTAGTGGGTAACCTAAGAGATTTTTGTAGGTAATTTTAGGTGATGAGGTCTAGTAAGATAGGTTAAAAAAATCAAAGATATAAGTTGTCCATATCTGAAATGTAAAAGAAGATATTATTGTAGATCATAAGGATATTACAAGTGTAATAAGGAAATTTATTATGTCATTATTTATTAAATGACAAAGCATATAACTTTTATATCATAAAATGTATTTTTCTAATTACAAATTAATAAAATAGACTCACCTACAAATTGAATATATCAATAGTTCATTTTGAAGAAATTACATTTATTGTAAAAAAGTTTCCTACAAAGAAAATGGCATGCTGTGGGTTATGAGCTAGTGACTTCTGTCAAATGTGTAAGAAAGAAACAGTGCTAGTCTTATTAAGAGTTCTTCTAAAAAATAGAAGTAAAGTAGATTCTTTCCAAATTATTTTATGAGGCTAGGAACTCTGGTATCAAACTTGGTCAGAATATTTAAAAAAGCAGCCTACAGAAGAATAACCTTCAAAATTATATGCAAAGTTCTTCAAAGAACTATTTACACACACATTATAACCAAGTAAAGTTATCCCCAAGGAACCAAAATAAATCTGATATTCAAAACTCAATCAATATAATTTACCACAAAATAAAAAAGATGTAAATTATTAGTTTTTCTTCAATTAACTTAAGAATTTACAGTAAAGAAACTAACCTATAAAGAAAAACCTATCAGTCACAGCAGACTTCTTAACACCAATCCTCAAATCAAGGAGAGATTGAAGTAATTTAAGCCTTAAGAGAAAACAATCCCTAACCCAGACTGAAGTACTTTGCAAGACTATTTTGCAAAACTGATGGGAAAACAAGATGCTTCCATGACAAAGAACACCTAAATAAGTTCATGAACATAGAAAAGCTCTTCAGAAAGCACTGAAGGGTATACTGGACATAGAAAACAAAGATCACAATTACACGAACACCAATAGAAAGAAGCAACCAGGCAGGGCAAGAAATTAAACAGGGGAAAGATGGGGAACCAAGAACAGGAAAATAATATGTGAAATATAAACCAACCTGTATCTGTTATAATTATCAAGTGTTTTCAGTTCACCAATCAAAAGACACAGAACGATAGGCTGAATCAAGAAGCAAGATCCAAAAATATGCTACATTCATGAAACACATTTAATTCCAAAAGAAATTCATAGAATGAAAATCAAAGGACAGAAAACAGTATTCCATGCAATAGGATCCCAGAAAAAACAAAACAAAACAAAGCAAAACAGGAATAGCTATTCTATTTTCAGACAATGTGAATTTCAAGGCAAAACTGATTTAAAAAGACAAAGAATGTCACAACCTCCTTGTTAATAGAAGACTCCAAGAAGGGGAGAAAGCAATCCTAAATGTCTATTCACCAAATGCTCATTCACCCAAATACATAAAACAAATATCAATAGACATGAAAAATCAAGCACTAACACAGTTGTAATGGGAGACCTTAATATCCCACTCCTATAAATAGATAAAAAATCAACAAAGAAATATCACAAATAAACCAAACCTGTAAACAAATGGACTGAGTGGATGTCTACAAAATATTCCACCCAACATCAGAGTACACATTCTTCTCAGCTACACGTAGGATGTTCTCCAAAGTAGAACACACATTAGTCCATACAACATGGTTAAGTGAAGGCAGAGGACTTTAAATTATTCCAGGCATATTATCAGACCATAATGCAATGAAACTGGAAACCAAGGAAGAAGAAACCACAAAATTATATAAAAATAGGAAATTAAACAACACCCTCCTGAATAACCAATGGGTCACAGAGGAAATTAAGGAAGAAATTAAATAGTATTATAATTACATGGTGCCAGTGCAATATACTGGAACTTATGGGATGCAATGAAAGCAGTAAGGGAAATTTGTAGCAATAAATTTTCATATCAGGAAAACAGAAAAAGCTCAATCAACTTGATATTGAGCCTCAAACTCCCAGAAGGAAGAAAACATCAATCCAAAGCTGGTATGAGTGAGAGAGTTGTAAGATCAGGGCATAAATCAATGCAATTGAAACTAAGAAAATAATACAAGGAATCAATTAATTGAAAAGTTTTTGTTGTGTTTTATTTTATTTTTGGTGGAACTGGGGATTGAACTCAGGCCCCTGCACTTGCCAGGCAAGTGCTTACATAACAGCGCTATCTCCCTGGCCCCTTGAAAAGTTGGTTGTTTGAAAGATTAAATGAAATTGATAAACCCCTAGAGTATCTTATGAAAAAGAGGGCTGGGAGATAGCTCAGTGGTCTAAGTACCTGCCTGGAAAGATCAAGGACTCAGATTCAATCCCCAGTACCACATGCTGTGCTGGCCCTTGAACCCTGGGTGCACAGTGCCAGCCACTGAAGCTGGGAGTGGTGGTGCACACTTGTAATCCTAGTTCTGGAGAGGCTGAGACAGGAGGATCACTACTAGTCCATTCTGCACAGCAAGACTTTGTATCAAAAATAATTTTTAAAAACTTGAAAAAAAGAGGAAAGAAAGGAGTCCAACACATATTCATGATAAAAACCCTATGTAATACTGAAATAGTCTTTATCTCACTCTGATGAAAGCCTTCCATGACAAATGAATAGACAGCATCATAATAAATGAACAAAAACTGACAACTTTCACTCTAAAATCAGGAACAAGGCAAGGATGTCCACTATCACCATTCTTGTTCAATATATATTTCTTAAAACATTAGGCAGAACAAACAGACAAGAGAGAAATAAAATGAATAAGGATAGAAAAGCATGAAGTAAAATTAAATTTTTTTAGATGACATGATATTCTATATGGAAGACTCCAAACCTCTACCAACACACTTCTAGATTTAATAACTAAATTTAGTAGTGTTGTTGGAAAACAAATACAAAGCCAACACTCAAAAATCAATGGCATTTCTGTACACAAACAACAAACTCACTGAGAGAGAAATTAGGGAAATGACAACCTTCATGATAGCATCCGAAAAGTGAAATACTTAGGAATCAATCTAACAAAGGAAGTAAAATATCTATGAGTTGAAAATTACAGTATTCTGAAAAAGATCAAAGAGGATATCAGAAAATGAAAAGCTATCCCTAGCTCATGGGTAGGAAGAATTAACATAGACCTGGAATAGTAAAAACAATTCTGAGCAGCAAAGGCAAGCCCAACATTACAATTCTTGACTTGCAATAATGTTACAAAGCAACTGTGATTTAAAAACAGCGTAGTACTAGCATAGAATCATACCTGACCACAGTGAACACATTAGAAGATGCAAAAACAACTCTAAACTCACTCAAACACCTTATCTTGGACAAAGGAACCAAACATGTTCACTGGAAGAAAGCCTCTTTAGTAAATACTACTGAAAATTGACTTCCTTCAATATGAAAGCCTAAATCTAGAGCCATGTCTATCACCATGTATTAAACTAAGATAAAAATGTATCAAATAACCTAAATATTAAAGCAGAACCAATAAAACTGTTGGAAGAGAGAAGAAGAAGAAGAAGAAGAAGAAGAAGAAGAAGAAGAAGAAGAAGAAGAAGAAGAAATCTTTGCCCATCCTTATGAAGAAAATCCAAGTGCCACAGAAAATAGTACAACAAATCAATAACTGGGATCTAATCCTATTAAAAAGCTTTTGCACAGTAAAATAAATCACCAGTAGAGTGAAAAGACAATCTATAGAATGGAAAAAATTATCCAGTTGTCCTTC
The DNA here is from genome assembly GCA_004027165.1 of Ctenomys sociabilis. Classification (NCBI taxonomy): domain Eukaryota; kingdom Metazoa; phylum Chordata; class Mammalia; order Rodentia; family Ctenomyidae; genus Ctenomys; species Ctenomys sociabilis. The sequence goes on along the minus strand of PVKA01001809.1, from coordinate 72,240 downwards.
AGACAAAGGATTTATATTTAGCACATATAAAGAATTGAAAATAAATCAGAGACCCCCAAATTTAAAAATCCAATCCAAAACTGGGCATCTGGAATTAATACACACTTCTCAGATGAAGAAATACAAATGGTAAAGAAATGCATGAAAAAAATGTTCAGCATCAATGGTTACTAGACAGATGCAAATGAAAACAATGCTTATATTCTATGTCTATGAAGAACATTATTGTTATATATATTATATAATAGACTGCTACTCTGCCATAAAGCAGGATAAATTTGAGACATTTGTAGGTAAATGGATGCAACTTGCGACATTCTCTTAAGTGAAATAAATGAAACTTACAGATATAAGTGTTGCATTGTCTCCCTCGTATGATAGACTGAAAGAATAAATAAGGACCAACATTTATAATAGATATTGTTAAATGAAAAATTATTCAAAAGGAAAGAAGAATTAGGCTGGGAAAGAGGAATGTAAGGAAGGGAGAAGGGAAAAACAACAATAAAAAAGGATAAAATAGAAACAAAGCTTTGTAAATAGAGAGGGGAAGATGAATTGAAGGGAGAAGGGATTGGGAAGAAAAAGAAGAATCAAAATATATGCTGTAGGGGCACAAATTCCTTATAATCAATATGATAATTATATATATTTAAAATGTACAAAAACCCTTAATTTTAAAAGTTAATTTTACTTATTTGTTTTTTCCATTAAAAATTTTTAGCTCCTAGAAAATTTAGCATTATCTATGTGGTTCACAAATTTATGGGTTGTATTGTTAGCGGAAAGAGCTACTCTGGGGTATGTGGGGTGGGAGTGATAGGGGTAGTGGGAGCTGAAAATTGGTATTCTTATTTTATAGTAGTAGTATAAGCTGGTGAATTTCATCCTGTAGCATCTTCTTTTATAAAATCTATTTGGTTGTTACAGGGTCTCACTATGCAGCTCTCACTCATATGATCCTCTTGTTTTCAGCCTTCCCAGCACTGGGATTACAAGCGTGTGCCACTAGACCTGGTCCCCAAGTTTGCCTAAACTTGCCTAAGCAGGCACTTCAGTCTGCTGTGCTGTCTCACTGGCTCCCATGTAGTACCTTCTTAGGTGCATCAAATCAAAACAACTCACACAAATATCCTGGTTCTGGAAACAGGAAGAGGCTACTGGAAACTATGCAACTCGGTTCTTAACCTTATACCCATGCTCCATTACCTCCAGTGTTAAAGAGTTTAGTAGGAGATATGCATTTCTTTTCTTGGTATAAACAGATTATTTACATGGAAATACTGAAACAAAATCCTCATTGATTTCATTTTCACTTTGCCCTGAAAGACAGAATCTAGCTGCAAAATAATGGACAAGTTTGATGCCTATTATAGTTTATTTAAAAAAAACTAAAATAACAATACTTGACAGTTGTCTTCAGGGAAACCTAGAATATTGGGGTGCAGCCTTGACTTGGTGGCAATTGATGAAAACAAAAACTCACTTATTTGAAGCGGTATCTGTAGGTGGTAGGTGGGAATGGTCATGGTGCCCCCAAAAGCATGGGAAGAAAGATAACACAGTTACTTTGTGAGGGCTGACTGTGAAAACCATGAAAAATACCTAAAAAGTAATTTCGAATTGAAATGTCCTGGAGTCTAGACATTAAGTTTCCCATCTGTAAGAAGCATCCAGAATTCTGCTCCAGCTCTCTTTTGCTATATATAGATACAGCCTCATCAGATCTGACTTTTGGAGACACTCAGATTTTTTTTCTAGTATTGGGGATTGAAGTTTGGACCTTGCACATACTAGAAATGCTTAGATTTTTAAACGTTGGCAACTAATGTTTTAAATGAATCACACCAAGATCTGTGCTAAATGCCTCTACTCTTGAATTCAACAATTTTTCATTTTGTTTTTATATTTACTTTTCAAAAATTTAATCTAATTTTATTTTAAATAATAAAAAACAAAAGCAAAAACAAATAGCAGAAACAAAGACAGAAACAGGCTAACATACAGCAGTGCATATGTTGCAGATTTTCAAAACAAGAACAGCTAATTAAGAATGGTTGCTCTATCACTTATTTTTATTTTCAAATCTGTTATTCAGATTAACAGATACAGTTATACAATATTGGACAAATAATTGACTATTACCACTTGCTTTCAAGAAACCTTAATTTTTTCTTGTCTTTTTAAAATTTTCAAAAAATTATTTTAACTAGAGTATAATAGTAATTGATAAGACATTAGAAACAGTACATGTTCAGAAAACCAAGATGATAGGTATTCAAGTGTGGTTTTTATATTATACATTGCTGTCCTCAACACTTGTGCTTAGATCGCAGCTATCAGCATACAGTTAGTTAAGGTAAAAATTCTACACATTCATTGCTATTTTCAAGAAGCAGATGGAAATTATTAGTACAATCATCTCAGCCATCCTGTATACATACTTGCCCAGTGGGTCCACTGTGTATTTACTTTTATATGATCAATGTTTTGACCACATTTTAAATGAAAATCTAACTACATTCAGACCTTTTACCTATTTATTTTTTCCATTTAAAAATTTTAGCTCCTAGAAAATTTAGCATTACCTATGTGGTTCACAGATTTATGTGTTATATTGTATTGCTAGCAGAGAGAGCTACTCTAGGGTATGTGGGGTAGTAGTGATAGGGGTAGTCATCACAGGCCAGGTACTCATCCCTTATACCCTGCTGCAAAGAGAGCCTAAGTGAGTCCCTAGCTCCAGAGACACTTTAGCATTGCCATAGGGATTGTGCCCCAAGTTACCTTTTCTAGAGGCTCTACTTTCTCACTCAAGGCACTGAGATCTGGCTATAGTTTTGCTAAATGAAAAGGTTTTAGGATTTCCCAGTAAAGGTGGATTTGTATTGATATGCAACCTATTGGCCTGCCTATTTTCCCTATCCTGCCAACTCCTCTAAGTCCTGAGCCCAGTATGAATAGTTGGGTCATTCTGATAATTAGGCTTATGTGAAGTAGTCAGTCGACACTGATAAACTACCTGAGTTTAGTTAATACAAGTCTATCCTTGAGATCAACACAATAAATAGTTACTAAATCAGTAACTAGCTAGCCTAGTGGCTAGCCTAGTGGCTAGGTCCAGAGTTGGTGATCTATATCTATATTTGTATCTATCTATATCAATATTTATATCTCTATCTATCTATCTATCTATCTATCTATCTATCTATCTATCTATCTATCATGTATCTATTTTTTTGTACCAGTGATCAAACTCAGGATCTTGTGCATGCCAGGGAGGCACATATACCGCTGAACTACCTCTGGAACCTTAATTGAAATATCTAAATACAACTAGAAACTCAAAGTAAGGGCTCTGGGTAGACTACGGCAGGAAAACAATCAATAGAGAAAAGCTACTGAGATGGAATTTGGTAGCACAGAAGTGGACTTGTTGTGACTATATCTGACTATGGGGCTCAAGAGCCTCTTGGAATGCTTATCCAAAGAGTTTGGAAAGGTCAGGGATGCTGTCTAAAAGAGTAGATCTGGAATGTCTTAGGCTGCTTTGTATGTGAGATTCTGGTCACAACTCAGAAGATCAAAAGGCTGATAGAAATTCTAGTAAAGGCCAGGCTTGGGAGGTTCCTAATGGAAAAAAGGACTGAATTAGCTGTTGACTCCAGATGATGTGTGTTTTGTGTGCATTTTGGTCATGTCCAGATATTTTGCCTGAGAGTGAGATTAAGGGTGCGGACTAATTAATCTGAGTGAAGAAATTTCAATGCAGTCAACTGTTGAGGTGGTATCATGGTTATTGTCAGGGGCTTTTAACCAGATTTGTGTTGAGAATTAAGAGCAAAAAGCAAGCCTAGCAGCATGATTTAAAATGTGTTTTGTCAGAAAGGAAGCTCTAGTAAAGATGTGGGCTACAGAGATAGAGCTGAGGTGATCTCAATTGCTAAAAAAGGAACAGGACAATAGAATAGTTAGGATAGATATACAGCTACTTTCTCTTAATTCAATGAGAAGAAAGATTTGTTCTAATAGTGTTTGGATTGGATATCATGTCTGCATCTTGTACTATGAATAACCACTATGAAGACAATAATATGCAATATATTAATTATTGAAACTGTCCTACTAACTGGTTTTGAAACTGTCTCATTGCTATTTGTTTCTCAATAAAATTAATAAAAATAAAATAAAACTGAGAAAAGAAGAAAAGATAGCTTGAAGGGCATCACAAGGAACAGCAAAGCTTGACCCTTTGCAGCCTCAATAATGCAAAAGTGAAAGCCTTTGGTTTGAAGAGAAAGCTACAGAGCCCCTTGCTCCAGAGTAAAGGCAGCATCAAAAATTTATTCCTCAGCACTGGATTCAGAGTGTCCAACCTTCAAGGCACTCAACTACTACAGTAAAGAGAGAGGAAAGCTTGGCTACTGCTCTGGCTGGCAGTAGACCTTGGCATCATCCACATGGTGCTAGTTTTAGGGGCATGCAGAATGCAAGAGTTGTGGGGTGGAGAGGGCTTCCACCCCCGTTTCAGAAGGCCTGGGTTGCCAGGCAGTGTAACTTAGAGAGAGCAGTGTGTGAAGCTGTCAGCATAAAGCTGAAAGTACAGTGGAGACCCCAGAAGTTTGTAAAAGCCAGGAATGTGAATCATCTAAGGAAAGCAGCAAGGAGAGAGTAAGGCAAACCTAAGAGAAAAGCTGTGGGATCTACAACCCTCAGAAATGCCATAGGCTTGGAGTCACTCAAGACCTTTGATGTTCACAATTTTTCACAGATTCTTTCCAATGCTGGACATGGATCTATATGACTTTATATTAGTTGAGCTGGATTTGGGACTTGTTTTGGGTCCCTTTCCTTTGTATCCCTATTTGTACCTTTTAGAATGTTCATCTTGTGCTACTGAATTTTGGAAGTGTCTCACTTTTCATGTGTACTGGTGCTTGCAGCTAAAAGTTTGTCTTGCATCTCAGAGGAGACTTGGGACATGGACTTTCAGAAATACTAAAAACTGATAGGACCCTGGGAATTTTTGCAAAAGGACTAAATGCTTTTTGCATAAAGGATTATGCATGAGTCTGTGGGAAGACAGGAACAAAATGCTGTGGTTCTAATGTAATATAACCTTGACAAAATTAATACTAATCCTTAAAGATTGTGAAACTTGTATTATGATGTTCAAGTTATGAAATCATAAGAATAAGCATGTTTTGTATCTAGAAACTGGCATAAAGCAATCTGTCTGGGTGAGAAGTTGAGAAAGGGTGAATCATAGTGGTTGATATATTGTGTCAACTTGAGAAGTTTAGAAGTTGAAGTAAGCAACTCAGCCAGGGACTAGCACCTTCACTTTGTAAACACCCTCACCCTGTGCATGATGAGGATGCTACACTCACCCTAAGGGGGTGATAGAGTGCTTACAATATAAGGGACAAAAAGAGGCTTGCTTTTTTTTTTTTTTTGGCTTTTGATTTGCTGACGTCCACTGTTGTGAACGTCATACCACCCATACGCCATACCACCCTGCCTTGGAGCTAGCTGATTATGGAATGAAACCTCCACAAGCTACGAGCTAAGTAAGCCTTTTCTTCCTTAATTTTGTGTCAGCAATTGGAGAAAGTAACTAAGGCAGTATTTTACAATCAGAGTGTCTTAAAAATCTACTTTCAACGAACAAATTTAAACCCACCCAGAAACCCAAAGTGAGGACTCTAGACTTGTTAAGGGAAGTGAGATTGCTCAATTGGGAAGTAAGCATGTTCACGGAGACATGGAAGCAGTCAAATACTATCTATGAAAGTGAACAGAAAGGTCAGTCTTGTGCTGTCCAAGACAAACCATGACATTCACAGCACTTCATCAACCAGTTGGTTGAACGACCCAAAATCAAACCTATAGATGGGAGAGTATTTCATGTACCCATGAGAAATGAGTACATCACTTAAATGAGTTGTATGGATTTTTGATCATAGTTTAATTGTAGTCATTTTGAACACTGTAAGCACCTGTTTTCTGTATAAATAGTTATAGAAGTGAAAAAGCAGGCTGAGTATGTGGTATGGAATCCAAGAGCAAGAATGTGTTCTCCCTGTAATGACAGGATAAAGTACTGCCTGAGTAGATGCAGAGAACTCAGCAAAGCTGCCTAGTAGGAAGCAGATCATGGCAGTAGTGTCCAAAAGGCAGGGGCTAGTGACCACATATGGATCATAGATCATGCCTTCATGACTACCCAGACACACCCAGATGTATGCTTTATTAAAGACCAGAAGGCTTGAAAGCCAATCAAGTTGACAGCACTGCTCCAAAGTTAAAATAAGATGCAATTCAAAGCTTGTATGGATAATACATAATAAGGCATTGGCTTGGTGTCTACGGAATTTAAAAAGTTTACTTCTGGTGGATCTTGACTTACTCTCTTGAGTAGGTAACTAAAAATGAGACCCTTTGATATTAAATTGGAGATAGCTACTGTCAAGGTATCACATTAGAGTAATTTTTTTTAAATTACTAGAACTAGCAACTCTTGGAAATAAGAGATGCCTTGCTAGGGGAAAGAGAAAAAGTTACCTAAGCTCTATTAACTTTTAAGCCTAAGATTTACTTTTTTTTTTACAGCTTTTTGTTGAGGCCTAATGAAACTAAGAGTTAACTTATTCATGCAGATTTTGGGAAATTTTCATTGAATGGATAATCTGAAGCCAAACTATATCAAGGAGGTGGGAGTTGTAGATGTATATTCATAGTTAGGATTCCATGTTTCTTTTCCATTACTCCTTACATATTGGATGATTCTTCTGAGGGGATTACATGTATTGAACTATTTAATAATCATAACATTCCTGGAGTTTGGTTATCCTATTGTATAGGTGAGGAAACTGAGGAAAAATGGTTTCCATAAATTGCTCTAGACACAAAAGTTATTGTTGCATACTGGAATTACAATCCAAGCCACTTTACTGAAAAATGCATCTTGCAAACACTAGATAGCATCTTGTTGTACTATTCCTGGTGGAATAGTCTAGGAGAATCAGAGTTTAAATTCTGTTACAAGCTCCAGAGGGATGTTGAATCTTTAAGATTTATTTATCATTTGGAGCCTTGGGACCTAACAGATGAACAGTGAGTATCACTTTTCTCTGGTCTTTTAGAAAGGGATTAAGTGTTCTGGAGTATTTAGGCTATTATTATATTTTAGTGTCTCATTAGGCAAGACACTCCTTTTGCAGCTACTGAAGAAAGCAGGCAGAAATAGAGGCAGAACTTATTTCTAAGCACCAAAGAAACCACCTTCCTCACCATATTTCAAATTCCAGGTTGGTGCTGTTGATGTCTGGGTCATCAAAAGCACAGGTCAGTGAGTGCTGGGATCCATCCACTTCAAACTGAGCATAGCAGGAGAATGAGTAATCTGAATCCAGCTCCGCATCTTCCAGATCTCCTGAGAAGAACAAACATTTAGCTGTTGACTGAGGTAATAAATGCATTTTCTTTTTAAATTTGTTTCTTTTTGAATGAGAATAAAAATAATTTAAAAAATTAGAAATAATATAATTTCACTAAACAAGACAGTAGGAATTCAACAATGGTTGCCATATTGCAACTTGTTGTTCACACACCAGCTATGAGTATAAAATGGTCAAAAATTAAAAAGAAAAAATTTAACAATTAACTGTTCCTTTCAATAAATCAATAGAAATCATAAGTATAATTATGCCAACTATCCTTGGATACGAATATATGTATTTCCCTCCCTCCTTCTCTCTCTCTCTCTCCTTTCTCTCGTTCCAGTTGTTCCTTCCTTTTGAGCAGTTTCCCTTTCACAATGTCTATTGTACCTTTTGGATCTTAATTACTCTTTCAGGCTTTTGCATCAGGGAAACAAAATGATGTTTACCAGGGCGTCATGTGCATTTAAAAAATCAGATGTGATCTTAAGACTGTAATATGTTCATGGAAGACATGACAAAGTGATAGTATTTTAGCTAAAGAAGGAAATGTTAAGGCAAAGGAAAGAGAAAAGGAAGGAAACTCCCCCAAAACTCAATGTGCAGTTTTCCAATAGAATAAAGGTTCATCATCCTTAGTAAATAAGTTGCAAAAATTAGTGCTTGAGAGCACTAGAAGGATGAATTGAACTTACTATATTATAGAAATAGAATTTCTTGGGCTAATTTGTCACAGTAAAGTGCTTGTACAATTCAAGTAAGAAATTATTCGGTAGTCATCATTCGTATGCTACCTAATTTAACCTTTGACTTCATTTCTAGTCTCCTTTTATTTCCTTCCAACATTTTTTAAATGTCAGAAAATAATAGTTATGATACAGTCAGAAGATCATTTCTCAAGAGATTGCTTTCCCTTATATAAAAAGGTATCCCATGTAAAGGCAGCATTGACATTTCCATTCTGTGACAGTTTAAATCAATGTAACTTAAGCCACTGACTTAATTAAGCAAAATGAGAAAAATTCAACCCTGTGAATTCTATCCATACTGCTTCTGTTCTCATATTGGAAATAGTACTTACAGATAATAGTGGCATATGGAATAAAGTGGGGAACTAGTGGGGATTTTTTGAAGTCACTTTTAGAAAGTACAATTTATCACAGGGAGTATTTGATTCATCAAAGTGAGTTGCAGACTTTATGGTTAAATAGATACTATTTTGCATTCATATTTCACAATATTCAATAGAAAAGTGAAACCAAAATGAATCTACCAGCAAATACACTCCAACTGGACTCTAAAGAAATCCATAGCAATCAGACCCATTCTTCAAGAGCTGAGTATCTCTTACTGCTTCTATCAGTACCTGAAATTTGATGTTTTTAAGACTTTAAAATGAATATGGAACACACTAAAATGAAAGTCCATTGAATACTGCAGAGGCTATGAGTATCCCAAACTGCACTCTCTACTTAAGTAACCTGGTAGATATGTGGGAAAGTGAGGGATCTACTTGTGAGTGGATCAACCCTTGAGTGACAAGTGGCTTCAGTTAAAGGAGCATGTCTCTAACAGCCCAGCTGTATCAGAGATGTGGGCACCACTCACAGCCACTTCTTTTCCTATCATTCCCAGAGTCTACCTGGCTTCCAATTCTCCCACCAGCAAGGCTTCCTGTGTCATTTCAGCATAGTACAGACCTCTCCCTGGTGACTGCCAAGCAATATGAAGTAGCCTCACCTCTTAGCTATGTTTCTTTGTAATTTCATAGACATAGGTTTTTGTTCCTAAGAGATGGAATCTTGCTAAACAGAGCAGCTCTGTAGGTTGAGCCGCCTTTCTTTGATAATTCTTGCATTGCCTTGAATGTTTCTTTTCTTTAGACCTTTCATGGACCCTATACAATGGAACACACATTACTCTGTAGACTCAGATAGCTTGTGGGTCAATTTTGTCTCCGTAATTTTGCAGTATACAAAACTAGACAGTATAGAAGCTAGGCAGAAGATACTCTTGTAGATGCCAGGCACCAGGAGAAGAACGAGATTGCACTGACAGCCATCTGATCTGGCAAGGTACGTTTGCTGCATAATCCCACACAGTATGCTAATCACTGTTCATTCAATTTTTCATGCACTAAGAAAGCATCTGAGTTAAACTAAAAAGGATTCATTGGCTCTTTAGCTGGCCAGGCAGAATGGCTTAGTAACCAAGAAAAAGTCTCCCATAAAATTGCATTGCATTCAACAAAGAGAATGTTCTTGATATGACCTGAAAAACTGTAGGTAAAAGTGGGGTACACAGTGTTTAGGACTGTTTTTGTTACTGGAGAGGTGTGGGTTTAAATTCTGGCTATTCTGCTGCAGTTATGGCCCTTTATCAGGTTACTCTTAGGGTTTCCATGTAGAAAGTCATGTTATTGGAATTGTTCAATAGATCTAGAGAAAGTTAGCTTAGAAGGCAGAGAACACTCCAAAATGTCATGACTGTTATAGTTTTCAAGAAATAAATGATGAGAAAATAGGAATTTTAATTCTGAAATTAGAGTCGATAACTGGAATTTTTTTTAAAAAGGTTCTGTATCAAGTGAAGGTAATATCATTTAGTTTTGAAATTACATAACACTTTTCCTATTTTTGGACTTTGAGACAGAGTCTTACTACATAGCTTAGGCTGGCCCTGAATCACTAGGTAGTCCATGTTGGCCTTTGAACTCACAGTGATCGTCCTGTTTCAGCCTCTCAAGTTCTAGGACTACAAGCATGTACCACTATACCCTTCAGCACTTTTCAACAGTGAAATAATCCATTATTTTTAAATGTTCAAGTTTAATATTATTGTGTAAATATCTAATGGTTTAAATTATTTTTTATAGAAAATTAATTCTTCAGAATATGTTTTACAGACAAGATGGAGTTAATTGATTGAATGGAACAATTTAAATCATTTGGGTTTTAAAACAGTATTCTTTCCTTTCTTTATCAGTCTTGTGGTCATAAGTGAACTAACTTATCTTTCAACAAACAGCAACTAATCATTTTTTAAATTTCTTGTCTCCAAACTGGCAAATATTTTGATATGATCATGTGGATGGGTAGCTAAAAATATCTGATATTTAAAAAGTTGAAGTGAAAACCCACGTCTGAGCTAAAATTCTTATTTCTTTGAAAATTTTCTTGACTATGAGGAAGAAAAAGGGTAACACAGTATATCAAAAACAATAAAGCTCTCATGTTTCCTGTCATGCCTGTAAGGAAATAATGTAGAATATCATCATTTAAAAAGTGATTCATACATTTTCACGATGTGAAAAATGTCAACCCTCTGACAATTTCCTTAATGAAAAACTTCAAGGGTTTTCCCTTTTTGCTAAATACTAAGTACATTGGCATAAAATATCTAAGTCAAGAAAATGTGACTCAAAATGTCTAAGCTGAATCTCTAGGCTGATGAGTTGATTCTGTCTTTTAGGAAAGCACTTTTTAACTCTTAAAGTTGAAAGGACTAAATTTGTAAGAACAAATTGCTAGGCCCTGTTCCTGGGGGCTCCAGCAGCTGCTAGATACTTTTGTCTATAGTTTTGCTATATTTGTAATACACTTTTTAAGTAACCAGGATCTGCTTCTAGATACTAAGCTTCTCAGAATTATTACATATTGTACAAGTGTACTTATTAAAGTACACTTAATAAATAAATACATAAAGCTATTGTATTTATTTCAGAGAGATAACTCACTCAACTCTGTCTATCATTCATTAAGCATCTCACATGAATCTGTCAGAACTATAGTATCTTGAAGAAGTGTTTAAACATTTATTGAATGGCTATTATGTTCTGAACATTGGCTTAAGCGCTAGGTCATACAACACTGATCAATGCAACTTAAACTATTATTTCTGGACTTTACCATATCATGAAAAAGTATGTTTTGGAATCTTTTAAAAAGCCAGACAAAACAAATCTATCTCAGTTTCTTGACAGAGTAAAATTACCTTAGAGATTTTCCAATGGAAAATTTGCAGCATCTATTCCAACATTCTTTTGTAAGATAGAAGCATTAATCAACATTTAAGATCCAGATTTGAAGAGGGCAATTCATTTCTTTTTAACAGTTCTGATGCATTAGAAGCCACCACAGTACGTCCCTATAACCCTGGTAAGGTTTTAGAACACACAAATGATTGAGCGAATGTTAAGTTATTGAATTCCATAGCAACCTGGTGGCCTGTTCAGGTCCACTAGGGAAATGAATAACCTGAAGCATATTCTAGAAAGAATCCCATATTCCCCGAATAAGTAAAAAATGACTCACCATTCTGTGCATAGCCACTCTCTCCAGAAACAGCATGAACTAAATAGAAAACTATAGCAAAAGCTCTGCCTAGAATCGTCATTCTGAGAGACATAGAAAGAGAGAGAGAGAGAGAGAGAGAGACAGAGAGAGACAAAGAGAGACAGAGAGACAGAGAGAGACAGAGAGGAACAGGAGACATCAGATGTGTGAGCCTTTGTGGACAAATGAATGAGAGAGGTGGAGAAGACTAGGTCTACAGCTTAATAGTTAACCACAAGTAGGGGAAGCATATAAACACAGCACACAAAAGACAAGTGCCAGAAACAGGAAGTCTTAGTAAAAGTATTAAGGCTGCAAGCCGAGAGTGAGGAAATGAAGAGATACAGCAATTCAATTTAAATTATTCTACCTCTCTGGTACTCCTGACAGACCCCACAAATCACAGTACTTACTCTGGAATAAGATTTCAGATTGCATATTAATATGCAAGTAATCTCTAACTAGAGCTCAATTTAAAAGGATCACAAGACAAAAATCTAAACTTATAAAGTTAATCAATTATTTATTTGTAGTGAGTTTGGGTTTTTTTTTTTTTCAAGATTCTATGTTGTGTAAAGTAGTTTATAGTAAGTTTTTCTTTCCTTTTCAGTTTTTAGTTTTTTGTTAGTACATGTTCATAGTACATAATGATCACATTTGTTGTATGGAATTGACACATACCCAGAGCACATATTAGTTCTTTTCCAATTCTCTCTTCTTCTTCTCCTTTCTCCCTCCAACAAGTTTATTTTGAATAGCTTGCTGCTGTCACGTACCTTCCTCGATCTCAGTTTTCCTCTTTTTCCTAGGCGTACTCCCACCACTCATCTTACCTCACTCATCATAGTAGGCATTCATTCATGAATTGGTTTATGTTTAATGCAGGTCTTGCTAAACTGAACTGGATACAAAATTTGCCCCTTGCTCTGTTTATATAATTTCTTTTTGTATGTAGTACAGGGTCCTTAGGGCCTATAGGGTCTCACTGAGTAGATTAGACTTGTAGTGATCTGTAGTGATCCTCTATTTTCAGCCTTCCAAGTGCTGGGATGACAGGCGCATGCCACCATGCCCACTCAGTCTCCACTGTCCTCTCAGCACGCCCCAGGGGCAGGGCCTGCATGGACCACCTGGAGTTGCCCCCTGGCTGCTGTGCTCTGTCTAAGTAGGCACTTTAGCCCACAGAGCTATCTGGCCAGGCCTATTTGCGTACTTTTTTAAACTTTTATTTTAAAGATAATAAAAAGTGATACGTAAAACTGTAGAAATGTTATAGAATTTTTATAAACAAGATGATAGAAATTCAACAATGGTGGTCATATTGCATATTGTTGTCTTCAGAGTAGCATTCAGATGATCAGCTATAAGCACGAGAAATTGGTCACAAATTAAGCATTAATTGTTCCTTTCGACAAACAGAAATTCAAAGGAAAATTACCTTCACTATCTTGTGCGTATACTTTTTTCTTTCTTCTTTCTTTCTTTCTTCTCACCTTTGCCTCATCTCAGTTATTCTTACCTTTTGAGCAGTCTCTTGATGTGCAATATATTTTTGTGGAGCACAGTCACACCTTTTTTTGTGTACAGTCTATAGATGCCTTCATGCAGCAATATTAGAGCTAAGTAGATGACTCAGGTATTTATCTATTTATTTATTGAGTCAGGTATTACAAAGTGCACCAATAGTAAACCATCACCATCTACTTCCCTGTAGAAAGTCTATTGATCTTGTGTTTAAAAGAAGATATTTACTTCATTCTTGTATTTTAATAGGAGTTGATTTGTGGAAATCTGATTGCCATCCATTTTCTTAGGAACAAAGAACACACAGTTGAGCTGTCTTTTAAGCCACTGTCAGTATTCTAAAGTGTGAGTTTATGTTAGTCCAGTCACAGTGGGCAGATAATACCTCTTGTTAGCTAGATTTCTGCTTAGATCTTAAATCATCTGGTCTTTCTTCTAGCCATTCAGCCATTCCCTTTTGTTCACAATGTCCTTTGGAGGAAGCTGTAAGACTGATGTTAAAGAAATGAGTTCAGAGAGCAGAAAAGGACAGTGTGTTATAAATTTCTGTGGATTCCCTATTGTTGGGTAATATGGGACTACAGAACTGGTGACTTCAGTAGGATGAAAAGCACTGTTCCTGGTGTGAAGCAAATCAAAGCCTTTAAAAACCTAATAAGCTAGCCCTGTCTCATCATTATAGTTGTGTGATGATTTCACAAGACTATCAAAGAACCATGGGGGCATCTGTACAGTCTCAGAATTCCTTCTCACTTTTGAAGCTAATGCAGAGACAGATATGGTCTATACCACTATAATGCCATGGTTTGTACTACAAACCCAGAGAAGCAAGAATCCAACTGACAGCATCATATTGTATCTCTTTAATCTGTCTGAAACTTCATTTGGCATTCAAACACAGCTAATAAACCATATAGAGATGATTTTGTACATTAGGCAGTGATTTGTTTTCTCTTTACTAGTCTTGATTTGAAAGCTTGGTTAGAATGTTATAGGCTTTATTCACAAAAATTGATATGTTTTGTGCACTGATCTGAATATCCTTTATAAAAAGTGATGATTATGAATTCCCAGAACCAGGCAAGTGTTCAAGGAGCAATCACAAGTTCTATATGTCCACTAACTCAGAACTCATGAACTGCTCTCAAATTGTCACCCTGTGAGTGAGTAACTGGGTCATGTGTCTTTAAATTCTCTTGTTTATAATGTAAGTGGACCATCATTTTGATTGTATCTCTTTCCTTTAGTTGTGAAGATGTAAAAGAACAAAGTCAAGACATAATATTTTTGTACAGAATGTGCTAGTTTGCTTAGGGGATTTCCATGAGCGAGCTTACCCATTTTGAGTAAGGTAAAAGATGCCAGAAAGGCCTTAGTAATAAACTAAATATAGTCAATTCACTGAATAATGAGATGTGTCACCCTTCTAGACATTGTGGGAGAACCATGGTACTTTCTTCACTCTGATCTTCTTAAGCCTTTGAAATTTATAAAAGCTAAGGAGGAACAGCCTGGTTTTACATAGCCCCTGGTTGAAATGCATTTATTAAGCTGCTTACAAGACAGTAACAGACAGAGAGAAAAATGAGATCAGGAAGAACAGCAAACTTGGGTCTGATATTAAGTTCTCTAGCCTGTCTGCTTGAATCATCCAATTTCTTTTCTCTTTGGTTTCTGTCATCATTGCCTTTTTGTGTTCTGCTTAGAGGTGTGGCCGTTTTTTCTCACATGCTTCCATAATGTGATGAATCATTAAAACAGAATATAATTTTGTTGCTTCTCATATATAAAACAAATTGATCTCATAGCAATACGCTCAATACCTAGTGGGCAAGTCCCTGCTGTCTTATTCTCTGATTTTTCAGGCCATGTGTGAAGCACACAAAATTCATAAATTTTTTTTTCTTTTATTTTCACATTGTGAAAGCTTCCATAATATGAAGTAGTGAGACTTTAAAGAGTTAAGAAGGCTGAACATTCAATGAGATTTCAGATCCGGGAATCTTAATGTTATAAGAATATACATAAACCCTCTTTGATTATTTTGTTGCTCATTAACCCAGTTAAAGTTTAATCCAGGAAAATCCATATCTTCCATCTATTTCCTTATTAGTAACAATAAAATTTGTAGTGTGAAAACTCAAGCCAGCATTTTAGCTTCTTACTAGTCTGTATCATTAAGATTTATCTCTTAGGATTAGAAAATTTATTTCTGCCTTTTACAGAAATTATAAATTTAGTGGAACAGACACAAATGTATTATCTGTATTATAGAACCCTTGGGAAATACTCTGGTACCAGAGTAAAGGTAGTTCTGTAAATCAGTGTTTACATAGAGTTTACAAAATCTTATTTCAGCCTCCAGTAATTGTCACAAATGGAATAATTTGTCATAACCTTCTGCTTGTGTATTGAGAGCAATAAGATAAAATACTACACCACCACCTCCGGTGATATCATGTACCAAAACAGGAATATCTAAGGCAAAATGTTGATGCCTTAAAAATATTCAAAAATTCCAAAGCCCATTATATGAATACTTTGCTAAGTATCCCTTCCAACTACTAACTTACCTTCTTTAAATGATGGATTCATCCTTAAAGCAAGAAACGCTCTTAGGCACCTGTCTTCCTAGGGATGGGAGTGGGGATGGAGAAAAGTCTGGAGTGTATGCTGACTCCCAAGAGCTATGGACAAAGATACATGAGTACCCACAAGTAGGTGATAATAGCTGCAGGGGACCTTCATGTTGTTCCTTCCCAGACTGATTGCCTGTGTACTTTGATCTGTCTATGCTGACAAAGTCCCTGGGATTCTGAGGAGATGTCCCAGCACCTTGAAGTTTCCTTTCCAGGAACAGAGCATTTTCCTTCTTTCCTTTTTCCCCGCTTACCCCAAAGTCTGTTTTGCCCTGTTTCTGTAGACACAGTTTGAACTGTCACACTTGTTTAGTCTTTCCATGATTTTAGCTTGAATCTTTGAATATAAAAAATAGAATTTTTGAGTAATAACTTTGTGTTCTTTGCTGAAGATATTTCTATCACAAGGGAAATATTTTGCTTTAAATCATGCTCTGACCTTTGGGGATAATGGCCAGAAATATTCATGAAATATTCATGAAGGAAAATCCATTCAAGAGCCACACTCTTCCTCTGAGGACATGCCATCACAAAATCATCACTATGTCAAATTCTAGCTAAAACAAAACATTCACCATGCAAGAAAAAGAAAGGGAGAGGAAAATACCAAATTAATAAGTTTTAGCCAAAACATAAGAAATTTATTTGGAATTTTGAAGTTTTTTACTGCTGGTAGAATGAGGAGTCATGGTAAAAATAAAATTGGTGTACATAAACAAAAGAGGAGTATTTGTTACACACATGAGTATTTCTGTGTAGCTGGAAAAGTAGCACATTTTTCATATTTCCATGGACCAAGACAGCCTGAATACAAAGAGCTGAACACTCAGGGTTTAAATGAGCTCAGGCGCAGGCATCTCTTATTTTGCTGATGTTCTCAGTTACACTAATTTCAGGTAACACCTGATTTCATTTACTTGCAAAAGTTTCGAGAGATCTACCTACAAAGCTGTGTCATAACTTGTGAGACTCATTCTGTGGGCAAACAGTTAAAAAAAAAGCTCTAGGGCTCTCTGTGCTTCTTTGTAGTAACAAGGAATGTATCTGCAGAAAATTCTTTAAAGCTATAACCAGTGGCAAAGGATGTTAGGCTTTCTACCTAAAATAGGAGACACAGAGATGCATTGGCTTGGAAGAAACAGGGAAGGTATGTAAGTTTGTGAATTTGTCCCATAAAGTTGATGGAATTCTGATAGAGGGTGGATACCAGACTGGCATGTCTATTTGTGTTCTCACTCGGTGTCCACAGATAAATAAGGCGGTGTCCAAGGATTTCCTGCATGATAGTCCACATAATTTGCTATCCATCTTGTAGCAAGAAGATTTAATGCTTCCCACAGGTTCCCAAAAGTCTATGATCTTAAAGATGTTAAAAGAAAATTTTCAGTGGACTTGAAGTTGGGGGTGGATAGTTAGATAAAAATAGGTCAGAGAAAGGCCTTAGCTTCTGCAACTGTCCTTGCTTTCCTGATTCTTGAATTTTCTTTTGTAATAGTTCTCTGCCCTGGCTGAACTATGGAACATATATTATCCTCAATGTTAAGTGGTGCAGTATCTGTTAGGGCAGGCCTGAAAGCCCGCTGTGATTCTGGATGCAGAAGTAATGGAAACCTGTTGCCTGTATTTCTCTGCCAAGGCCTTGCCCAGCCTTCCCTGGAGCCTGAGCTGTGGGCACAGTTTTCATTACTAGCTGTGAATATTCACCCATCTAGTCACATTGTATTCTGTATGCTCCTTTCTCTTTGTTTAGTTGAGTTGGACTTTCCTGAAGAGGTTTTAAATGGGGAGTAAAAATAAACTAAAATAATAAAGAATTGATGAACAAACTTTCTTTTTGTTTGGATGCCTCAGGGAAGCCTTATCAGGAATTAACTAAAACCTACTTAATTCAGATATTTTCCTTTTATGCCTTAGACCCAATCAATCTGAATCCCAAATCCATCATCCTTGCATGCCTTACTTGTTTTCATATCTTCTGGAAATGACAAGTCCTCTTCTCTCCCTAAAAATGTTCCATCTTCAGAAGAATTAAATTAATTATTTTCCTTCACTGTCCTTGGCATAACTAGGTCCCTGGACTAGAAGTACAAGGTCAGAATGCAAGGTTCCTGTGGCCACTGTCCACCAGAGTCTCAGGTGATTTATTACTTTGCTTTATTTTCTATCCTATGTTACTTCCACCATTGCTTTCATATCCAATCTTGTCACAGGCCACATGGTCACTCTGCTGCCAACATGTGGTGAAAAAACTCTAAATCAGGATTGCCAACTTTTTAAAAATATTTATTTATTTGGTACATGGTCTCACTCTGCAGGTAAGACTCCTATTATTCTCCTGTTTCAGCCTCCCCAGCACTGGGATTACAGGCATGTGCACCATCATGTCCAGTTTTGGTGAATGGCACCGTGTATGGAGGATCAAACCTGGGTCCTTAAGCTTAGCAGGCAGGTTCTGAGACTGCTGAGCCATCTCCCTAGCCCTTGTTAACTTAATTATCTCCAAAAAGTGCTTTCTCCAGCATATTGACTAAAGGAGAACCAAAGAATCTTCATTACTACAAGTAGCCCCATGTCCTCTTTCCTTTCCTCCATACAGGCCACAAATTTCCACCTTTCCTATTACCTTGCCTAGTTTCAACCTCTGTCAATGCCTAGTTGATGGCAGCCTTTGTCTGTCTTACTGGGGAGACAGTAGCAATAATGCTTTATGGTTTGAGATCCAGAGTAAACCAGAAGTTCTCAAATTGTTCTGTTGACTTTTCCAGAAGTAATTATATCACATACAAGCATGACAGAACTTCATTCTTCTGCACACATATGTTCAGTAGATGGAAAAAATTATTTGTTGAAGTGATTGCTCTTTTTATTCTCAATTGTTCTGTTGCTGTTGCCTGAAATAAGTTAACCATAAGTTTGAGGTTACTTTTAGAGCTCTCAAATCTATATTTATCTTCATGGAAATACTACAGTTTTTATTCCATAACTTATAGCAATTTTGAAATTGGGAAGTATGAGGTCTCCAGCTTTGTTCTTTCTTTCTTTAAGAGTGTTTCAAGTTCTTCTAGTGAGAAGAAGAACTTAAATTGTTCTTCTTAATTGTTTTAAGTTCTTCTCACTATTTTAAGTTCTTGTCACTTCCACTTAAACCTTAGACTCAGTTCACTAGCTTCTAAAACTGAAGTTGATGGAATTTGATAGGCTTACATTGAATTTGAAGATAGGTTTAGGAATATTGCTATCCTAGGTCTTATAGTTCATTAATGTACTTTACATTCTTATGGTTTAATTTTTTTTTTCGTTGAACAATGTTTTGTAGTTTTCATTATCAACTCTTAAATTTAAATATATTCCTAAATTCTTTACTTGTTGTTTTTTGTGCTTTTTAGTTTTCATTTCATGCTATTGATTTCTTCTGGGTTAAAACATTTGTTCTTAGCTATTTACTATCAAACACTGATCTTACTTTTTGTGATCTTTCTGAAATTACTTATTAGTTCTATTTGTTTATTTCTTTTTGTGGATTTTTCTGGGAATACAACACTTTTTCTGTGTGTAAGATTCTGCCATAACCAGAAAATTTAATTTCTTTTATTTTTATTTAGACCTTTTGCTTCTTTTACTTAATTAATTGCCCTAGTTAGGATCTCTGGTACTAGGATGAATAGCATTTGTGCAAGTAGATATACTTGTCTTCTTCTTCACCTTAAGGAGAAAATGTTGAATCTTTCACTATTGAATATAATATGGAGTTTTCAGATGCCCCATATCTTATTGAAGAGTAATCCATAATTTGATGAGTATCTTGTTTTTTCTTTTTGTATTTTAGGGAAGGGTCTACTGAGTGTTCAGGGTCTCACTACTAGATCAGACTCATAGTGGTCCACCTGTTTACAGCCACCCAAGACCTGGGATTATAGGTGTGTGCCACCATGCCCAGTCTCAATTGTCAACTCAGTGCGCCCTGAGATGGCATGGCAGGCACAGGGATTGAACCCTTGGCCCCTGCTCCTGTTTGCAGGTGCTTTAATCCACTGAGCTATTTGGCTGGCACTTTCTGAGTATTTTAATCATGAATATTATTGAGTTTTGTCAAATGTTTGTCGCCATCTATTGAGATGACATGAACCATTTATTATTATTCAACTAATATACTGTTTTAGTTTTATTTATTTTTTAGATGTTAAGCAAACTTCCTATTTCTGGGATAAGTCTTATTTATTAGTGGCTTTATAATATTATTGGATTCAAGTTATTAGTACTTTGGTGGGAATTTTTTATTTTATTTTTTATTTTTTTGTGGAACCAGGGATTGAACTCAGGCCCTTGCACTTGCCAGGGAAACACTTATTCCACTGAGCCATCTCCCTGGCCCTTGGTGGGAATTTTTATATGTGTATTCCAAGAGGACATTGATTTGTGGTTTTTTTGTAGTGTCTTTATCTGGATTTACTAGAGCGTGATGATAACACGAAAGGATAAATTTGGAAAAATTCCATCCTTTTCTATATTTTTTGAAGAATTTTCAGGCATGGAAATCAATTCTTTTTTTCAAATGTTCTGTATAATTCATCTTACAAACCATTTAGGCCTGGGATTTTATTTGTGGGAAAACCTTAAAGCATTATTGACTCAAAACCCAGAGCAAAACAAAATATAGATAATAGGAAGTAGAGAGATGGGTTAGTCTCAGAAGGGAAGAGGATCAAGAGGTGAAAGGAGGTGAAGGGAGGGGAATAAAAAAGGGAATTAAGATGTGTGTGTACATGCACCAGCTCCACACAAGGAATGTAAATCTTATGTGTAGCAAACATGGACCAAAACAAAGGAAGAGAATGAAGAGATGGTTGGAGAGAGACGGGAGGGGAGGGAAGGGAAGGGAATGAAAGGAATTATGGTGCGTTGTATACCTGCACCAATGTCCCACAAGGGTTCTAAACATGACTTATTATGTAAGTACCAATAAACTAAAATAAAATAAAAAAAAATACTTGATTGACCTGCTACCATGATGTTAAGTGAAGTAAACCAGACACAAAAATGAAAATTAAATGGTTTCTCTTGTATAAGAAGCTCAAAATATAAATAAAAGAGTAAAATAAAAGTTAAACAATAGGAAATAGAGAGTTAGATTTTTTGTAACAGAAAAGGGAAGCAAGAGATGGAGGAGGAGAGAGGCAGATGGGAGATGGAGAGGAAGCAAAGAAATAGCAATGCATTATGTGCATGTAGCAACTCCACACAAGGAGTCTAATCATTATGCCCATGTGTACCAATAAAAATATAAATTTAACAATAATAAAATAAATCTGTAAAAAGAATTATTAGCTCAGTTTCTTTTCTTGTTTAGAACACTCAGAATTTCTGTTTGTTTTTGAGTGAATTTTGGTATTTTCTATTTCCAGAAGTGTGTTTATCATCTAGCATAATTTGTTGGCCTACAGTTGGTGATTGAATTATCATAAAGATTTTTATTATTATAAAGTCAGTAAAGATGGATCTTCTTTGTCTCTGATTTTATTAATTGAAATATTTCCTCTTTTTCATCACATGGTCTAGCTAAAGAGCTATTCATACAATTTTATTGACTTTGCAGTAACATCTTTCTAATGTACAAATAAATCCATGGAGAGGAGAGAAAAGGAGAGAGAAATATACCTTGCTGTTGTATTCTAATATCTGATTGGGGAAATACGACTGACAAAGCAGCCAAACTTTCATATTCTACTATGAATAATTAGAATCACACTACAAATACAGGAAGACATGAATCATAGCCCAGATGACATGATTTGAAGAATTGTATGTTGCTCATGAGACTTTAGTGAGGTGGGTAACAAATCTGCTCTTTCACATTGTGATATTCTTGTATGTTTGTG
Organism: Ctenomys sociabilis; assembly: GCA_004027165.1. Classification (NCBI taxonomy): domain Eukaryota; kingdom Metazoa; phylum Chordata; class Mammalia; order Rodentia; family Ctenomyidae; genus Ctenomys; species Ctenomys sociabilis. The sequence continues at coordinate 50,425 of PVKA01001809.1, read as the reverse complement.
CAGGAGAACAGCAATCACTTCTTTGAAGCTGCATTCTATTTCCCAGTAGCAACAAGTACAGAGAAAACCACGTTTGACTAGGGCAGTGAATTAATCTCTCAGAGTTCAGGAATTAGACAAGATGAGTGTGTGGTTGAATGAACGATGGTTAGCTCTCCCAAGGTAATGGTAGTCATCAGTGGTTAACAGTTGGCTTTAGAACTAGTAGATAATTGGCTTGCTTTGTTTTATGAAAAGAAACAAATGGGCCAAGATACAGCTCAGTGGCACAGTGGCTGCCTAGCAAGTGCAAGGCCCTGAGGTCCAATCCCTGTACAAAAGCAGCAACAACGAAAAACACCCTCCCCCACAAGAAAAAGAAATAAACAACTTTCTGGTGTGCATATGTGAGGAGGGGTATAGGTGTGAAGAGGCGAACTTGAACTAGAGAACCTCTGAACATGAAGGACAAAGAAAAGAACAGCAATCTGATGTGGCAACTGCAGTGAATTGAGCCTGAGGCTAACTTACCGTGTATTGTCTCATATAATAACTCTGCTCTATGTTCTCAAGGCACTCAGTACAATAAAATCTACTTTAGATATTAGTGTTTTAAAGTGTGTGTGTGTGTGTGTGTAACATGCTTGAAGTTTGAATGGCTGAAGGGCAGAAATGAGATTATCAAAATTATTTGCTGATTTGTGTAGAGTTCCCAGCCTCTGTAGAGGTCCTTAGGGGAGGACAGTAGTGTTGGTACCACCTGCCTCCTCTATAATTACTTCAGATCGCTTGTTAATTTTTTTAACTTATTGTAACTCTTTATAAAATGTCACTTTAATGAATTTTCACATCTAAGAGCTTTTATCTGAAAAACATGGAGCTAAATTTTAATACAATTTCTGAGACATCAGAAACTAAATGGAAAGGTTAAACACAGGAATCAATACACCTCATTTTTTAATGTTTCCAGTGGTTCTGTTATAAGTAACAGGGAAGAAAGAAGGAGGGCATACTGAAAAAGTGACACATCGAAGTCAAAAGGGCAAAGTTCATTTGTGCCTCTTAATAACACTGGCTCTCAACTCCCTGTGCTTCCTTCCTTGTCTAACAGAAGCACGGGCCCTACCTTTGTTTTCACATCTGCCTTCCTTGTATTTTTTTTTTTTTTTTTTTTTTGGTGGTACCAGGGATTGAAACCAGGAGCTTGCACTTGCAAGGCATACACTTATGCCACTCAGCTAGCTCCCCAGCACTTCCCTAGCATTTTCTTTTATCATTCCTACAGAATTTAGGAGGAGGAGAAGGATTAGGAGACCAGTGAAATGATCCAAAGAAGTGAAACTCAGTTTTTCTCTTTGTTTTCACCTATGTTTAGTAAATTCTTGCCTATGCTGTGTGCTAAGAATGAGAACAGTAATAACAACTGTCTGTCCCAGAAGCTTGTCCATCTGATTTTCACAGACACCAGCCTGTTGACTCCCAAGACGAGTTGATCAGCAGTGCACCTTATTTCCCAAAGGCAGATTGTGTTTGTTTTCAAACTTACTTATGTTGGATGTATTTGCTACTATAACTACACAGGTTGGATAAATACCAGATGAACAGATGAACTATTGGAATATTATAAAAATGATTATTTTTATAGGGCACATTTGAATGATTTGACTGATAAAGTTGATTCATTCATTGCATTGGAATAGTGCCACACAGAGGCATGAGACTATTTCTATGGTCAATAAATACAATGAACACCTAATATATTTTTTGTCAGTTTCATGAGTATTATTCGTTACTATATTTAAAAGAAAGAGAAATTGGAAACTGTTGTATGAGACCTTATGAACTTGAAGAAAATGTTATCAAAATATTGGTCTTTCCAGTTAGAGAGACTGACTCTACTTAAAGAAAAATATCACTGTTACACAAGTATATTAAAAATGAAAGTTTATTAATTTCTTTTCAGTAAAAAGTTTATGTTTTTTAAAATAGTTTTACTTTCTGGAGTGATTTTCAAACTTATTTTACTGACCAAAGGATCGCAAACAAGCTTCCCTGGTGTCTGGCATCTATTCCAGTACTTTATGCAGAATAAGTATTTACTGCATTTTTCTTATCATCTTACTTCGTTGTGAGTTTTTACTTGCCTCTCACTGGGAAAAAAAATTATTGCCAATTTCTTGGTACTTCGGTGCAGCTTCTAAATTTTCCACATTGTGTTCCTATCAATTTTGGTTCACTGTTGCTCAGAAATTTTTCTTCCTTTTAGTCATGAAGGTGATAATTTATTACTGTGTTTCATATTCATAGATAAACTAAGTAAGATGGGATCTGAGTGCTTATTTTATGATGTTTAAAGTTAGTTATTTAGAAATTCAAAGTTTCTTCACCTGGGAAATTCAATTTAAAAATTGAGCCAAGCTAAAAAAAAAAAAGATGTTGGAAGTGTACACTTAAGTCTAACCACAGACTCCAGAGAGAGAGACCTCATTAACTTGGGTAGTCTCATTTCTTTAAACGTTTAGTCATAAAGGATCACTTTCAGTGTTTCTCTGATTAACACTGAAAAAAGAAACCATTGTCACTACCTGTTCCCCTCAACTTTCTAGGTAGATGTTTTGCAATTACAAGAAATGTTTGTTTATGAAGCAATTGGGGAAATGATTACAATCCGTAATAAGAGTAAGTTACTAATGTTAGCAAGCAATTCACCATTGCCAAGGCTAGATTCATCAGAACCCTTGGCAAAGAAAACAGAAGTTCTGAATGGTGAATGAAGGAAACCTATGCAGAAGAGAGAAGTGGCAGCTCATGGATACTCATGAGAAAGCAGTGCACTGTGGAGGGAAACCAGCAGCCCTTGAGAGCCCGGAAATTGGCAATAATTCTTCAAAAATCCAAGTGAGTGAATACTCACACACAAGGATACTCCTTGGTCTTGCTATTATCTTCCAACTGCCACCACCATCCTCATCCTCCTCTTCATTGCCAGTGTGATCATGGCTGCTACTCAAGGCTTTTCAGGTGGGTCTTCACATGTGTCAGAACCATTATTAAACTGCAAATGCATCTTGCTTCCAGAAAGAATAATCCCTAATCCTCTGTGATTTGATTGCTGCATCACTTCCTAACCCTTTTGCTGTCTTTGGAGCTCCCCTCTGATATCTCTTCAAATTCTTCTGTTTATCCTCACAAAACAGGATTTGGGATAGCAACACATGCGTGTCAGCTCTATCTCAAGAGCCCTCCTCTCATATTTTCTGCAATCTAAAGGGGCCTCATATTTTTCATAAGAGATAATTGCCACTATTTCAGAGAAAAAAATAGAAAAGGGAAAAATCTTTTGAGGTTTTCTGGGATAAGGTAGTTTCTAATTCACATTTTCAAATCTGAAAATTCACATTTTTTAAGCTTTGTGATTGGTTAGTTAATCAACTTATCTTAATTTGAGGTTACTTTTATTTCAATTTCCAGCGAAGACAAGTCATAATCTTAAACACATTTTGGCCTCCTCTCTCTCTCTATTGGTCTTTTCCCGCTTTCTGATGTAGAGAACACAAAGTTGGTTCAGATCTTTTGTCACTGAAAATTCCCATTTTTTTTTTTTTTACTTTGTGGTGAGTTACTAGGATCAGTACATTAGACATTGCAGGCAGCTTCTAGGTGTTTTTTTTTTTTGATGTATCAACATGCTTGCTGAACAACAACAAAGGGCTGCTCAGGTAGGAAACTTCAGAGAGATTAGGTTTTCCTGTTTACATGGTTTAGACAACAGCTCTGTCTCAACACACTTGTTTTCATTCTTGTGATACACAAGAAATTGATCAGTTTTAGCTACTTTGAAATAGAGGTGCACTGTGAAAACGAGTTTTCAAATGAGTAGGATTTAACCTTACTTTCCAGGCAATATATATACAATTAAAGCCTTGAGCCAATTTTGAGTTGAAATTAATAGGATTCCCTCCTTCCTTCTTCTGGATGGTTTCTGTAAGCCTAGTTCATGCCTAGTTTTTTCTGACTACAGACCTGTTACCTTTTAGTCTGTTAGTCAACACATAGTCTAAGTCAGCATTTAGGGCTAGAGCCTTGCCGATATAAATTTTTGCTTACAGATACAAATTGTTCTTGAACAAATTGTGGGAACAAAGAACTCTGTTTAATCTGACACTATACTTGTGGTTTCTAGGTGTTAAAAACATTTTCCCCAATAAGGGAACACCCAACATATGTGTAATCAGCACTTTGGCAATGATATTTTAAAAAAATGAATGGATGGATGTTTTTTTCTAGGTAATTTTTGAATTAGGGAACACATAAATTCCACAAAAGCTATATCTAGGGTTGCTTTGAGTTATATTTCCATGTATCTTACATATAAGCATAGTTTATGTGCAACAGTGTTAAATACAAAAAATATAATAAGCAAGTCTTAATAATACTTCAAAAATACAGCAAATAATTTAATGAAGTCCCATGTATAATTTTTAACTCAGAGAATTAAAAAAATGTTCATTCAGATGTGAGTCATTATTCTATTAGTAAGAATTAAGCTGGTCACTTAAGAGGAGATAAGAGTAAACTACACGGGGAATTCTGGTTCTAAAGGATAAAAATGAATAATGAATAATCAAGGGCAAGAGAAAGATCATCATGTGAAAAAATGTGCTCTGAAGAGCAGAAAACAAGATTTTGTAGCAGCATTTTTCTGCCATTTGGCTCCTGTTTGAAGAAGTAATTCTATAATAAGTTTAATTCATTCTATGTCTCAGTAAGTGTTTCAGAGAAACTTTACCGAGTTGGAAATAGGTCAGTCCAGTCATTGTGGTGAGTAATTTATCATTGCACAACACAATCCCATCAAAGTAGGTCAAATCAGACTCCTACCAAACACAGTGATACTAAGGTCTGACAAAAAATATTTGTGTAGCATTTGAAAGCAAGGAGAAAACAATTTAACTTTGCATTGCCTTCTTCTGTGAATGAATACACTATGAATTGTAATTCATTGAAATTGAATTGAGTTGAACTTGGGGATCATCCAAGACAGAAACAGACACTACAGTGGTAAAATTTGTCTTTAGAGGAAAACGCCATTTCCATGGCATCAAGTAATTCAGAATTCCAGTAAGGGTAGCCTAGAGGGAGCATTGGTCAGGTACACTCAGGAGAAGAAATACTTCACAATTAAACTATATCTTAAAAAACAAATCAAATAAACAAAACTCCTGATGGGATATGATCAGAAAGAAACACTTAAATTTTTTCAACTTCTTTAGAACCCATATTATTGATAGGTGAATTTGACTTTTTTCTTACTAAAATTTACCAAAGCTATGATGTTTTCATTAGTGGCCCTCACCAATTATTCCATGTAGGTTTGGAGTCTGTTTGACAGATGACATGTGGCTCACAAAAATGGCAGTGAAAAGGATACAAAGGGTTTTTTTTTCCAAATAAGACCAAACAATTGCATTCAGTAAACACCTGAAACTCATCAGTGTAAGCAGACTGTTTATAACAAAGCATAAGTAAAACTTCCACTACCTGTCAACACTGTTGTAAAAAATGTCAATACAGTAACAACAAAAATGGAAAAAAGAAAGACTGCCTGTGTCTTGTTTGTCCTTATAAACATCTTTCAGAAACAAAAGAGCAGAAAAGAAGAAAACATAGTAATAGATGGTCTGAATGTCTAGGTATTTTAGTACTTTTCAATTTCCCCCAAAATAAATATTTTAGGTTTCAGTGCCCAATTGTATTAGATTACCTTTTTTAGGGCTTACAACTTTGCAGATTAAAATCTGTTATGGGTGTTACAAACAAACATTTTTGAATGACACTATCTGAATTACACTATGTTGTATATTTATTTAGATCTTGTATCTTTGCCATTTAAATCAGACTAAAATTTTTTTCTGGATTTTACTCAAAAGAGAAGAACTAGAAACTTGTCTTTGGTTGTTTCTAAATGGTTAAAGTTTTGCCCTGGACTGTAAAGCCAGGGCTGTGTGCGGCTTGGAAACAATCTTTGATTTTTATCTGAAAGTCTTCAAAACAAAATGCAAGTGTGGCTCTATTTTTTTTTTTTCTAGTTGATCTGCTATTTATGTGTTATAGTTGTCTGTCTGATTGTGTTCAGATGTGGGTAAGTGGTTGGGAGGAAAAATATTGCTTCTTCACTCTGAGGATAAAAAATTTCAAATTGCCTATGTCTTGTATACTTTGTAATCTGCCCCACATTCTGTACCACAGTGTGGGATAGATACTACTACTTTGGTGTTTATTTCTTCAGAGCCAACTGGGAGAGGGAATGGAAAGGGATAAGAAGGTCTTATGACTTCAGAGCTATCTGCAAAGGGCTGGAGGCCGTACTTACTAAGGGTGACCTCAAGGGAATTTCATTATAGTGAGGATGTCTCTCTAGAAGACATTGTATGAAGGGAACCTAAGTCATATGCTGTTGGGCATTGTGATATCAATCTTTACTATTTTTCTTTCTTTGTTATTTCTTCCCCAGAGCAAGCCCACTGGGAGTTATGTAGGTACAGACAAGCTAAGCAGGGATTCTCAAACATTTGTGGCAAAGTCTTGATGAGCTGAGAAAGACAATCTATGAAAACATTGAAATATCACGTTCTCTTAAAGTCTACACATTGTTAAAAATAAAATAAAATCTGCATGTTGTTTTTACTGCTGAACATAATGTTTTTCTATATTTATAAACAAATTTATATAAATATTATCTATAGATAATTTTATATGAATATCACATTAAACATGCCATTTCAATAGTCATCTTCATTCATTCATTCATTCACTCATTCTTTTTCTTATTTGCCTTTTCACCCACAATTACCACCTCTTCCTTAAATTTAGGTCAACAACTTAATGTGCATTTTCCATGTGGTAATAAAATAAAAAACAGCACATCAGTAAGATGCAGACATTACACATATAAATACGTGCAAACACAAGCCTATAACTTAGGGTTTGCTTTTCATTTGGCTAAAATAGAATCACATCATACATTATTTGTGTCTGACTTTATACACCTAAAAATGCCTTATGGGAATGTCTCTAAATAAAACAGTTACTTCTTAAGTCACTCTTTTTGGAAACTAAAGGCACAGTGTCCCATGGTATAAATATAGCATAATGAATGTAATTATTCTCTGTCAATGGGCCCTTTCCTCCTCTTATTTGCACTGATATCACCAAATAGAACTTCTAGGTTGCAAATTCCAACTATAAATTTTGTAATAAGGGCCGGCCAAATAGCTCAGCAGATTAAAATGCCTGCAAGCAGAAGCAGGGGCCAGGGGTTCAAACCCTGGGCCTGCCCTGCCAGCCCCGCCCCCAGGGTACCCTGAAACGGCAATTGAGACTGGGTGTGGTGGTGCTTGCCTGTAATCCCAGCTGCTGGGAAGCTGTACACAGGCAAGTAACTAGGTCCATTCTAGTAGTGAGATTGTAGACCCTTCCCTAAAATACAATTAGATAAACAAACTTTGCAATATTGAACTTTTAAAACATTACACTGATTCACATTTTAACAATGTGCATTACAACAAACAGGGAATTTGGAATGCTTAGCATTCCCATGAGGTTGAAGCATGGACAGCACTGGGTCGGCATTACCCACAGCCAGTGAGATCTGCCTACTTACAGCTCTGCTCCAGGCCGTCCTAGATCAGAATGCTCATGTGAATGAGGCTTCTGAAAGACTCCAAAGCACTTAGCCATTGAAAAATGACTCTTTTAAGGACCTGTGATCTGTTCAATTGGAGGTACACTTGTGATGTCTTCTCCTATAATAATTAAGAAATTAGGAGTAGTGATCGACACTTGGATGGAGAACTCTGGAATGAATAGGGAAACCCAGGATGAAAATTTGCTTCTCACCATATATTTGTGTAACTAACTTTTCCATGTGCCTGTTTTCTCTACTTGGGATAATTTTAAGAGTCATTCTGCAAGTGCAGCCAATGTGTTCCATCTTCAAATCTCCATGGAGCAAGTAGTCCTGGGAGTCCAGAAGGGCTTTTCATACACCACTGCTGGAATTATCATGATAGCATAGTCTTGTTTATGAAGCATGGTGGTAAGTGACAACTCTCCAAGCCACATAGCTTGCTTTTGAGGATATGAAAATGTGATGTCACCCAGGGTTTATCATGCAGGGAACCCTTGGCAGGGCAGACAGTGAGTCAGTGTCACAAGAAATTTTCAAAACTTTTTCTGCCTATTTCCCCAGCTTGAGTTGTGACCACCACTGTACAGTTAAACTTGCAATGACTAAAAATTTTCACACACAGCCATTTTAAAAAAAATATATAACTAACTCAACTTCTTGAGATACAAGGAGTTTTGGGCTTGTTGAGATTCATATCTCTGGCAAATGGGTCCTGGACAGTTTGATTTTAAAATGTACAAGTAGGTTTGTTGACATCAAGGAGGGGTGAAGTTTGAAGGAGTAGGTGGGGTCACCCTGACCTTCTAAATGAGAAAGGGAGTATCTTCACTGCCCCTCCAGGTCCTGGAAATCTTTCTAAGAACAGAAAGTTAAAATATATGAATCTTTAAATCTTGTTTCTTCAGATTTCACCTCCTTAGGGGGCAAAGTGGCTTTACCTAAAATCCAAGGATTCAGATTTCTCTAGCCCTTCACCCCATGCTTTCTCTTAGGACTATTGACCTCCTAAAATATGTTGTCTAGGTATTTTGGTGACTTGTACTTCAGAGAGGATTATACTCATGTACTCACAAACAAACCTAGCTATCAAATATCATATAGTCTCCCTAGTATAACAAGTGAAAAGCAGAAATACAAAAGGAAACATACAACAAGTAAAATCAATTGAGTCAGATATGGCAAAGTGAATGGCATATGCTGCAGGATACTAATCAGCTTTTCTTCTGGATGGTTAACAACCTAAGATCCCAAGTCAGAGTTGGAGAAATAGAAGAGCCACAAGGCCAGCCAACATTTTGGCCCTAGCCTTTCAAGGTCAGCGAAGACTCAGGACATAGGAGAACCTGTACTGCAACATCATGAAACTCATGTGAGCTCCAAGTTTTCTGAACAAGGAGATTATGGAGCCACAGAGGAAAGAGATTGAAATTCTATAGTGTGCCTGGGGAGAGTCACATGAAGAGAAAACTTTCTCTCAAGCTCTCACAGAGAGCAATCTGGTCAAGCATTGGCCGTGACTCATCCACATGGATGACAAAGACAAAGGAACTACAGAATAATGTACAGAACTACAAGATAAACCATGAGAGGACTTCACTGACCACATAGGAAATATAAAGTTCATGTATTGGTATATAAGTCTTGCTCTATCTAGGTCTTAACCATCCAGCAGAGAAGTATAAAAATGAAGTATACATCGTGGGGCCATAATATTAAGCTGAGCTGTAAATGACTATGGTCGACAGTTTCTTTGAATAACTCACTATTGTTGTAGAATGCTGACTGTGTTGGATTGTGGTGTTGAGTTCAAGCACCTAAGTTAGTTGAATGACAATGGAGTGCCCACCTTTGACAGGTGTAGACAAAGGAAGGGTTGTAGAAAGAAAAAATCATGATGCGTGTGTATAGGCAGTCCAGTTGGGATAGATAACACTGTGCTTCTACATAATCCTGTGAGAGGCAAGATCTGCACTAATGGTGGTTGGACAGGATATTATGTCGGCTTCTAGTACTATGGTCATCCACTAGGAAAATAATTATTGAATTTTTGATATAATTCAGGTATAAAAATACGATAAGTAGCTACACTCTTAATTCACTGATAAGAGATATCTGCTAAAATAATATCTGTAAATATAATATCATGTATGCACCTTGTACGATACCAAAACAATATGAAAACAGTTTGCAATGTATTAATTCATTGAATCTGTATTGTTAAGGTGTCTTGAAACTGTCTGCTTGACATTTGTAGTTCAATAAAAAAAAAATAAAATAAAAAAAAAGAGAGTCTGCTAGCTCTTTCTTTTGCCAGGTTTGTGTCCTTCTATGGGCTGCTGAACTTTTGCCAGGCATGTTTTTCTCCTATAGAGAGAACATGTTGTTTGGGTGAAATATGTCTCAAGTCAAAGGTCTGGTGTACAAGGCAGAGTGTGCAGAGCTTTGCTGCAATCTTCTGTGTGGAGGGAAAAATTTTAGGCTCTCTTTTTGGGGGTGCTATTGTCTTGGAAAGGTGCCAAGTTCAGAGTGTTAATGAAGTGGCCAGTTAGCATTTACTTTATTCCCCTTTCTTCTGAGACCATAGATATAGGGAAGTTTTCTAGAAGACAAATATATGCATATATATATATATATATATATATATATATATATATATATATATGTATATATTTGTACTACTAATTGTTATTGGCAAGGAAAGGAATATTAATGCCTAATGTTTGATCAGTTTTGCAGGCCTATTTTTGGTAGTCTGAACTACTTTGAAGATAACAATATGCAATATAATAGCCATTGTTAATCTTCTGTTGAAATGGTGCTGTTTTTATTATTGTTTTTCTGTTGTCTTTAAAAAAAGTTGTGGTGGAGTTTTTGTTCCACCTCTAGTGTAAACTCCAGGTAAGTGAGAAGCTGAGGCTTATTGCTTGGATTTCTCTGAGCCCTGGTACATAAATAAAAAGGCTTCATGACTGAGCAGACACCATCTATTCAGCTCTTGAGGGCCTTTCAGGCCCCGAGGGCCCTGCAGCATGTAACTGCTTTATCTTCACTCACTTACCCTTGCCCTTTCTGGAGTGGAAATAGAGGGAAGCTCCATTCCCTCAAGGAAAGAACAGCAGTCATCTTTCCTAGGAGGTCCAGAGAGGCTGCACTGTTCTCCAGTTCAGCAGTGCTGTAGAGCTGCTCGCACATACAGCTCAGGCTCGAGCGTGTTGGGGGTCAGTGGCTGTGTCCAGAGGCAGATGTGGGGAAAAGTGGAATGTGCAGGAACAGAGAGTAGTCTTTTTCTCTCCACTAAACTTGTTATTGAGATTTTTAGGAGATCCATTTTAGTTTTTGCAAACTCTTTATTTATTCACCAAAGAGTATGTAACAATGGTTACAAAAAGAAAGAATCACAGGTTGAGTATGTGAAACATCTTTTAATCAGGTTCTCTGGTTGCTGGAAATTTCCACAAGAAGGAAGTAACTTATGATATGGGTCTGAAGCCAGTTAAGAAACAGATCCATGAGCTGTGGTTTCCAGATCAATGGTTTGATTACCCCTAATACTTGGATAGTTAGTAATTGCTGTCACAGTGAGTTTACCCTGTTCCTAATAATAGGGGAAAAGGTGGGTACAGGAAGCTGTGGTGGCTTTTCACTTCAACATAATTTTGCAGGTAAAACAGAACTGGGTAGAAGTGCATTGTTAAACATCCTCTAAATGCACAGGAATATACAAGCAAAGGCTCAGTGCATCAAGAGCCTGTGCAGCATATTTGTGTGCTCATCTTGGGCCCTGCCCTACTTTGCCACTTCCAAGTTTCTTCAAGGCTGAAACTTATCCCATGTGTATATGCAAGACCTTTTTGCTTCCCTTCTGTCCAGCGTGGGCAGGAGGTGCAAAGCAGTGAGACAATGGACTGTAAAGGAAGCTTTAAGCCCTCACTCTCACCCATCTGTGCACCCTAAGAATTCCTGTGGGCAGTCGGAAGTCTGGGTGCTGATTGTGTTCTTTTTTCCTATCTTTCAATTTGTTCACCCACATGGCTTAAGGGTCCAGGTCTGCTGGGTGTGGCCATTTCAAGTCTTGTGCACATGGTTGAGTGGTGCATACCTGCAGAGTGTGGCCAGTCAGAGAAGCGAGAAGAGAGCCAGAACTCTTTTAGCATCTGTTGGGTCCTAGCACAGTGCTCTATTGGAATGAAGGTAGGGACACGTTTTGATAATTTCCTGTTCAGAGGATGACCTAGTAAGGATACACAAGGGCACTGGATCACTTTCTTTAATTTGCTTAAAGTAACTCCCTTTGTGAGGTGTGACAGTAGGTACACACAAGTCCTGTAGACATATTCTTTGATTTGCATACTAATGGGCCAGACAGTGTGATAGAATAGTTCAATTAATTTTAAATATTCAAAATTGAAGAGATTTTATTTCAAAACTAAATTTATAGCAAAATAGCATTCAGTAACAGCCAATTGATGACACAGGCCTTAGTATGCCCCCCTAACTTGTATAGCTCTGAGGATAAAGATTAAGTCTTGTTTAACCTAAGGTCTATGTCTTATTGTCTTTGGAAGAAATTAAGAGAAAAATAAAATCTATCTAGTGCTTTCTTTACAAAGTGGAAACATTAAAAATAACAAAGTCACGTTGTAAAACTCTGGCGAATGACTTAGTTTTCAAGTTTTCTGCCACATCTGTGCATTCAGACATGCTCTGGTATGGAACGGTCTCATAACTGAGCTGTTGGAGAGGTCATAGAAATTCAGATATAATTGATACCCCTTCTTTTGATGATCAAATTAGGCTACCAGACATATAGCAGAAACGTGATTTATTGAAACCCTTCAGAAGGGAGAGCTTTGCTTAGAAGTGTTCTGGGGTTCATCTATCTGCTGTTATTTGACAACCAGTTTAGATTTTGTCTCAATCAATATTGTTATATTATAAATAACTACTTGATGCTGAATACTTTATAAAGAAAGTGTATATTTGGACCACAGTTCTGTAGGCTAGAAGTGCAAGATCAGATGACTCTGTGCAATGAGGGCCTCACTCTGCGTCACAATACGGTGGGCAGCATCACATGGGAGGAAAGTCTCAAGGGAGGGAGGAATCGAGATAGCCAGACTGACTGCACAGCATGATGTCATGGTGACTCATCCAGTCCTGGGAGGATAAGAACTCGTCCTCACAAAAAAAGCATCCATCTACCTCAATGACCATTTCAATCTCATTTTAAAGGCACCAACTCCCAACACTACCACACTACGGACAGGGGCTTAACTTGAGGTTTGATAGGGACAATCTGTGGTGGACACTTCCTCTTCTGCTGAGAGAATGACTGGAGAATGAACCACACGTGGTGGGTCAGGTGGTCAAACTGATGGACACTGCAGTGCAGAGTATGAGTTTAGAGCAAGGAGCATGAGCAGAGACGTTATGAATACACAAAACGGGGCCAGGGAGAGAGCAAAGTCCTGAGTTCAATCCCCAGTACTGAAAAAAAAAGAAGAATACACATGAGGCCAATCAAGTAATTGTACAATCTCAGTTTGTTGATTAACAGTCTGATTTAATAAGGTAAAGGCTTGGTTTCAAGGATTTATTGGTAGAAGATACTTAAAATGCAATATATTGACGAGACCAGTTCTTTGCTCAAGGAGCTCTTAGAAACTTCATGCACTTGGTTATTCCTGGCAGGTTACAGAGTTGTCCTATTTGTGATTAGATTAGGCTCCAAGTTCTAAAAGGAGCTGATTATACCTGATGCTCAGGTAACAGAGAAGCAGTATGTCCCCTAGAGTGGTGAAAGTCAGAGGCTGAAGACAGATTCCTGTCTGGGTAGCCATGCTAGCCTCTTACTAGTTTGTGACTTAGCCGAATTCTTTGATCCCTTTACACATTGGCCATTTGCTGCACCATGAGAGCAGCAATATACTCACTTGATCAGGTTGTCCATAGATGAGGATTAAAGTAGATAATTTTTATAAAGTTTTTAGAATAGCAGCTGGCCCATGCTTAATATCCAGTTAATATTTATCATTGCTTACTTGTTACTTTTCCTACCTTCAGAGGGTTCAGTATTTCAGAAACACAGCCATAAGCCTGGAGGAAGTTACCCTCCAGAAAAATTATAACACCACAGTTTTACAAATAGCATCTTAGCATCTTAAAGGGACTTTCTGAGATGTGCTGCTAGTACAGTGGATCAACTTGCTAAATGGACCTAAATTCAGAAGGAAATTTTAAGGGTCTCCTGCAGCATCCAAAATCTAACAGATGCCTTCCAATCCAGTACAAGCTTTCCTTGGCCCCTGGCAAAGGCTCCTCTGGATCTGCGGGGACTTTTCCATGTAATGAGCTGAAATAGTGAATGTGGGAGGAGAAGGGGAGTAAGCTCTCCCCCTCTGAGTGCATGGTGGAGCCTTCCATACTCAAGAAGGATGTTGTGGTTTCAGCCTGGTTTGTGGGGGCACAGCTAGGTGAGGCTGTTTCAGAGACAGTGCTCAGTGTTGCTGTCTCTCGTGGTTAGCGTGAAGTGAGCAAACACACAACAACATGAATTTAGAGCTTTGAGTGCTCCAGGCTCTGCTTTGAGCCCTTTGAGGCCCTTTGGGGCTTTGAATCACAGCCACAAGACGCGGGTGGCATCTCATTCCAGATTTGTTTTGAAACAATGCTTGAAAACAACATTCTACTTTGTCCTTATGCTGAGAACCTGAAATGAATACACTTGAAGATCTCTGGAGTCCTAGTTCAATAGAAAGTTCAGAGATGCCTCTAAGTTTTATATCTTTGTTGGAGAACTTGTCAGAAAACTATCAGAGGCATAAGAAACTATGCCAACAGGAAATAAGAATTCTTTTTAAGTCAAATCCAGTAAAATGTTAGGTTTTGAAGTAGGTTGAAGTACCCAATCGTTTAAGAAAGTATAAGAATAGAGCACAAGGAAGCCAGAATCAGCAAGATTACAGAGTTGTCCTATTTGTGATTAGATTAGGCTCCAAGTTCTAAAAGGAGCTGATTATAATAGACTTTGTGGTTGCCCCAGCTTTCATGAATGTCAGTCTCCAGCAGATATACGAAGACATTGCTCAGCTTCTGCCATTCCAAGCTACAGGAGGCCAGGTGGAAACTTGCTTTCTACTTACACATGTGGGTACACAGAAACATACACAGACACACAGACACACACACACACACACACACACAAACACACACTGCTATAAAAATTCATTTTCCTCTGAACATTTAGTGTAACAGATATCTAAGATTATAGGAACATGTCTGCTCTAAAAATTTTGTCTCTATCTCCTAGGCTTTCCCATTATGAGAGATGTCTTTCTTGATCAATGAATTCATTCTATACCTGGAGTACACAGCAAGTGTCAGAAGTTATACTGAATGAAGTTTGGGTTGGGTGTTGAATGTGAAGAAAAGGTGAGCTTAGTAATGAAGGATAGATTAGAGTTAGATTTTGAATAATTTTCTGGACTTTATTTGGTGGAAAAGTAGAAGCAAATATGTGATGTGTTAAGGTGGATTTTCAGGAAGATTATGTTGGGAGTGGCAAAGAAACCAAGTGGGACAGAAAATGGAAAATTGGAAAGAATGCATAGAAAATAAGGGTGTGAAATGAAGATCATCATGAAAATTTGGAAGGAAGCTTCTGCAGGGACTTGGTTTGGGGTGATGACTGTTAGAACCATCAGGAATGGATAGTGATTGTCACAGCTGTAATCAGTAAGATGCAAGTGTGAATGCTATTATTTGCTCTTGTTTATAATACATAACATTTACATTCACTGAGGTTATTAAGCTTCTGTACATGACACAATTTACTCTTCTTCCCCTTCCCTTCTCCCTTCCATCTCCTGGACCCCGTCCTATCTGTGACAGCTCTAGCCCCTCATTTCCCTCTATCCTGCCTTTGTTTTGCTTTTTGTACTTTGTCTTATTAACATGTGATATACTATATAGTATTCAAGCTCGTGTGGCCAATTTATTTCGCTCAACATTACATTTTCCGTTTTACAAATGTTGAATTTATCTTTATTGATATATATGTATATATGTTAATCTTTTATTTATTTATCTCCTTATAAGATACAGAGTCTCACTATGCATTTCAGACTCACAGTGATCCTCCTGTCTCAGCCTCCCCAGATTTGAGATTACAGGCATGTGGCACCACACCTGGCTTTGGTGATCTGCATAGCATGCCTGTGGTTTCAGGGTCAGCATGGTTTATGGCACTGGGGATCAAACCCGGGTCCTTGCACTTGTGAAGTGGGTATGTAGATTCCTGAGCTATTTCTCCAGCCCAAATTTAACTTTCTTTATAGCTTAGTGGCATAGTATTTTGTATAGATACCAGATTTTCTTTATCCACTTGTCTGTTGATGGGCATAGAGGCAACTTCAAGGATTTACTTCAAATTGTGCTGCTGTAAGCACTGGTAGGTATGTAAGACTGTAATATGTCTTTAGCTATTTGGGAAAGATATCTAGAGGAGAAATATCTGGGTCACATGGAATTTCTAATTTTAGTTATTTGACAAATCTCCATATTGGCCTCCTAATGGAGGCCAATTTTTCTCGAGCAATGTAGGAGGTTTTGTTTTTCACTGCAGTCTCACCAACATCTGTTACTTTTTGACTTCCTGATTGTCTTTCATTCGGGTATAAGAAGAACTCTTAATGTTTTTTATTTAATTTCTCTAATGGCCAAAGATGTTAAACATTTTTAATATGTTTGTTGGCCATTTGTACTTCTGAGAAATGTCCTTTTGTTTCACCTGCATGTTTCTTGATTAGGTCTTTTATTTTAGTTGATGTAGCTTTTAAGATTCATCATAAAGAAGAACCAACATCGTGAAGGTGGCCATACTCCAAAAATTGTTGTACAGATTTAAAGCAATCCCTATCAAACTGCCACCAACATACCTATTAGACCTAGAAAAATCATTTCTAAAATTTATTTGGAACCACAAAAGACTTAGAATAGCAAAGGCAATCCTGGCCAACAAAGACAAGGCAGGAGGTATCACAATTCCTGATTTGAAGTTATACTACAAAGGCACTGTGATAAAATCAACATGGTATTGGCAATGAAATAGACCTAAGGAATAGACTGGAAGATGCAGAGGACTCTATGAACACACTCAACCATCTGATCCTTGACAAAGGAGCCAGACACGCTTACTGGAAGAAAGATAGCCTCTTTAACAAGTGGTGCACAAAAAACTGGATTTCTACATGCCGAAAACTAAAATTTGACTCAGATTTATCACCATGCACTAAGCTAAGGTCAAAATGGATTAAAGATCTAGACATTAAAACAGAAACACTCATCTCCTGGAAGAGAAAGTAGGAGGAACCCTTGACATGGGGGTAGGCAAAGAGTTCATGAACAAACATGTATTCACACAGGAAACACTTGAAAGAATTAACAACTGGGATCAACTCTTCTTCAGAAGTTTCTGCATGTCAAAAGAAATTGTCAAAAAAGTGAAAATACAACCCACAAATTTTGAAAAAATCTTATCTAATAAGCACTCAGACAATGGTCTGCTGTCTAGAATATATAAAGAACTAAAATACATCAGGGCCCTCAAAATTAAAGAACCAGTCCAGAAATGGGCATCTGAGATGAATACACACTTCTCTGAGGATGAAATTAAAGAAGCAAGTAAATATATGAAAAAATGCTCCACATCACTAGCCATCCATGAAATGCAAATTAAAACAACACTGAGATACCATCTCACTCCAGAAAGAATGGCTATCATAAGGAAATCAGCCAACAACAAATGTTGGAGAGGATGTGGGGAAAAGGGAACAGTTCTCTACTGCTGGTGGGAATGTAGACTGGTGCAACCATTTTGAGACTCCTCACAAAACTAGGACTGGAAATCCTATTCAAGCCAGGTATCACTCTGCTGGGAATTTTTCCAGAGGAACTGAAAATATCATATCATAGTGATATATGTGTACCTATGAATATAGCAGCACAATTTGTGATAGCCAAATCTTGGAAACAACAGATGTCTGTTACATGAGGAATGGTGGAAAAAAATGTGGTATTTTCATACAATGGAGTATTACTCAACAATAAAGAAGGATAAACTTGAAGCATTTATATTGAAGTGGATGCCACTTGAAGATATACTCATAAGTGAAATAAACCAGACACACATGTGCAAATATAGTATAGTCTCCACAGTACAAGAAATTAAAAGAAGATATAAAAATAGAAAGGGATTTAGACAGATAGGGTAAACTGAACTGCATATGTCGCAGGGTAATAATCAGCTTCTCTTCTTGATGGTTAACAACCTAAGTTTGCAGATCAAAAATGGAGAAATGGAAGGGCTACAAGGTCAGCCAACATTTTGGCCCTACCCTTTCAAATTCAGTGAAGACTCAGTTCATAAGAGGACCTGTAGTGTAACATGATGGAACTCAGTTGTGTCCCAAATTTTCTGACAAAGGAGATTATGGAGCCACAGAGGAATGTGATTGATGATCCATAGTGTGCCTAAGGAGAATTACATGGAGAGAAAACTTTCTCTCAGGCTTTCACAGAGAGCAACCTGGTCAAGCAAGGGCTGTGACTCATCCATATGGCTGACACTGACAAAGGATCTATAAAGTGATGTACAGGGTTACAGAATAAATCCTGAGGGGACTTGACTGACCTCATCAGATACAAAGGTTATATTTTTTGTTATGTAGGTCTTGCTTTATCTTGGTCTTAACCATCCAGCAGAAAAGTATAAAAATGAGGTATATAAAATAAAGCCATAATAATATGTTGATCTATAAATGGCTCTAGTCAACAACTTCTTCAGATAACCCACTACTATTGTGGACTGCTGGCCTGTGTTGTATTGTTTCCCTGAATTCAAGCACCTACAATAATTGAATGACAATAGAATACCCATCTCTGACAGGACTAAACAAGAAAAAGGGAATACAAAGGAAGGACCATTCTGTGTTCTTATAAACAGTACAATTAGGATAAATATGCAGTACTTTTGCATAATTCTATGAGATGAAAGATTTGCACTAATAGTGTTTGGACTGATATCCTGTCTGCTTCTTGTTCTATGGATACCCACTACTAAGATAACAATATAAAAAGTATTAATTATTGAAACTATACTATAATTCAGCTTCAAAATGATAGGTATACAGCTACATTCTCTTAATTCATTGAATAGAGGCATTTTTTCTAATAGTGTTTGTAAATAGAATATCATGTATGCACATTGTACAACAAAAACAACTACAACAACAATATACAATGCATTAATTATTGAATCTGTTTTACTAATTTGTTTTGAAAGTGTCTCATTGCTATTTGTTCTTCAATAAAATTATGGAAAATAAAAAATAATAATAATGAATAAAATATTCCTTATAAGTCTAGATATTACATCTTTGGCTGAAGAATAGCTATCAAAATTTTTGCCCATTCTACAGGCTGTCTCTTTGCTCTACAAATTGATTCCTTTGCTATACATAAACTTTTTAATTTGAGATAATCTCATTTGTTTGTTCTTTTGTGTGTGTGTGTGTGTGTGTGTGTGTGTGTGTACAATTGTGGATCTGTTTAGAAAATCCTTTCCTACACTTTTAGTCTTTCTTGAAGTTATTATAAATGAAATTGTTCCTGGAAAAAAGGAACTTTTCTGCACAATTATGGTGGGAGTGCAGGTTGGTACAACCACTATGGAAATTAGTATGGAGATTCCTCAAAAAACCAATATGGGAGGTTCCCTTCAAGTTAGCTACTCTCTACTTAGATATTTTTTCCAGAAGAACTGAAATCATCATACCACAGCAATGTATGTATGCACATGCTTATAGCAGCACAATTTGTCATAGCTAGATCTTGGGAACAAGCCAAATGTTCATCAGCTGAGGAACAAATAAAAAGTATGTTTTATTTTTACATAATAGAGTATTACACAGCTACAAAAAGTACAAATTAGAGGCTTTTATGTGTAAATGGTTGCAACTAGAGATTACATTGGTAAATGAAATCAGACCCACATTGCAAACAATGTATTGTCTGGCTAATGGGAGATCCTGAAGGAATAATTAAAATCTGAAAGATAGAATAGATTCTATGAAAGGGAAACAATTTGCTGAATGGGAAGGAAAAACTAGGATGAAGAAAAGGAGAAAAGAAAGAAGGGAAAATATGTATTTATGTATCTATATGCAGGATAATTCAGATAATTATACTACAGATTTCTGCTGGTCTTTTGAAAGGAGCACTTAATGCTTAACATTTTTATTTTATTCTTATTTTTTTTGAAAACTTCTTATTTTTGTTGTTGTTTTGAACCAATTTTGCACATTTATATCTGGTAACCTAAACAAGTAATTTGAAAATAACTGTGTAATACAACAACCATTGCTGAAATCCTAGTACTTTGTTTAATGAAATTGTTATCACTTTTAATTCTATTTTCTTATTTCTATTTTTTAGTCTTTAAAAAATAGTATTTTCCGTAATTTACTTCTCATTGAGTTTATTATGGTTGTATACCAAAGCTATTGATTTTTGTGTGTTGATTTTGTATCCTGCTACATTGTTAAAATTAGTTAATTTTTAGAGTCTTTTGGTATCATTTTCTGGGTCTTCTATGTAGAGTAGAGTGTTATGTACAAATAATGATAGTTAGAGTTTTACTGTTGTGTATTTATATTAGAGAGAGAGAGAGACACAGAGAGACAGAGAGAGAGAGAGAGAGAGAGAGAGAGAGAGAGAGAGAGAGAGAGAGAGAGAGAGATCAAAACATCAGAGGCTGGAGAGATAGGTCCTTGGCATAAATACCTGGCAGGTAAGTGCATGGTCCTGTGTTTGATCCCCAGTACTCAAAAAACCAACCAACCAACCAACCAACCAACCAACCAACCAGAGAAAACATCAAGACTGAAAAGGGGATATTGTTATGAAACTTACTAATGTTGAAAGTAATAAGAACTGTTTTTTGTAAATAATAGGAACTTAGACTTAATGTAGACATTTCTTTACAGATCAAAGCTTTTTACTAGAAAATAAAGAATCTCAAATTTACTAATTATGCTCCATAAATTAAATGTATAATTAGAATTATAAAAAAGAAAATACAAAATCAGGAAACATCATTAGAAATTCCATTGAACATTTAAGGAAGAAAAACTAGTTGTACATAAACTTGGGCTGAAGACATAGCTCAGTAGCACAGCACCTACCTGGCAGGTGCAAGGTCCTAAGTTTGATTCCTGATACAAAAAAAATGACAAGCAAACTCTTCCACAAAATAAAAGAGGGAATATTTATTAACATTTTTGTCAGAATGAATCTGATATGAAAACCAAATATAGCGTAAGAAAATAAAACTGCATGCCATCTCTTTTCCCGAACATAGATAAAAATATCTATGATATTTTGTTAATGAAATATTAACAACTCAAATTAGGTAATATACAAAATGTATTATGCATCCCTAGAGTGTCAGTCTGGTTCATTACTCCAGGTTAAATAACAAAATTCTTCATATCAGTAAACTAAATAAGAAAAATCATATGATTTTGTTTAGACATAGAGAAAGTTTTGAGGAGACAAATCAATTTGTGATAAAATAAATATAAAGTAGAAGGAGTGAGGATTCCTTATTACTTTAAGAAATCTAACAGTAAAAGGAAACAGACGAAGAGTAGGATAACTCTTAAGGGTGAGTAGACCGGCACTCAGAGAAGAAAACCTCTTCCACCTAGGTCTTGTGTATGTCTGTAGACTGAAGAGAAATGGCCAGAGGAGAAACAGTGAAGCCCAAATCCTAGGAAATAATAATGATCAACATTTTGTTTAAGTTGGGGAGGGAACAGAACTCATGTCACAGTAAGGAAATAGTTAAACTTTAAAACATTCACTATTCTGGGACTGACAGCAAGGAGAGAGTAAGTATGGATACGAAGCTCATCTGAGACAGAAGTAAGCACACTTCTAGAGGTCAGAAAGGAAGCAAAAAAGCTCATAGTGAGCTGTCTCTGGCTTCCCAAAGACCTCCATTCAAAAAACAGCAGTGTGATGCGGAGGAACGAATCCTGACCAGAAATTGAGTTGGTGCCACCATTCTGTCAAGGCTCAGAGGAGAGATCCTGGCTGATCAATGACTCTGTGAGACTTATATAACAAGAAATGTAACTTTTATATCTGCCAAGGTCAGTCAAATGCATCCAGCAGAAAAGTATAAAAATGAGGTATAAAAAGTAAAGCCATATTTACATGCTGAGCTGTAAAAGGCTGAAGTCAACAACTTCTGACATTGCCAGTCTTATGGACAACCCACTACTATTATGGACTAATGCACCATATTGGATTATTTTACTGAATTCATCCATTTACAATATTTAAATGGTAATGGAATACCCATCTCTGACAACACTGAAAAAAAAAAAAGGGATACAAATGAAGGACCATTTTGTATCTGTATATGCAAAATAGGATTGATATTAATTCAGTGAGAAGAAAGATTGTACTAATAGTGTTTGGACAGGATATCATTTCTGCACCTTGTACTATGAGTAACTACTATGAAGATAACAATATTCAATGAAGATAACAATAATTTCAATTATTGAAACTGTCCTAATTGTTTTGAAACTGTCTCATTGCTATTTGTTTCTCAATAAAATTAATTAAAAAATGATATCAGTGTCCTTGTCCAATTTGACAAAAGAGGAAAATGTAACACTAAACCTGGATCCTTGCTTTGAGGGTGAAATAATGACACACATAACATGACGTAGTTCATAGCATACAGCAAGTGCTCTGGCAATGCTACCCTCGTTATTTCTGGCTTTTGTTTCCTGATTACAAAGTGAAGAGAGAAAGTGCTCAGCTTTGGAAGAATCAAAAATGTTGGATAAGAGCTGATGGAAAACCATGAGAAATTTACTGAGGATGTGTAAAGTAAATAATTAGTAAACAATTTATACAAGCTTGAGACTGTCTGCCAAGTTGATCATACTATGGTTACCAAAGATTGACAAGAGATACAGTGAAGATGGTGCTAAGTATGGAGGAAAGTGACACTCTGGAGTTAAGTTTGAGAAAGACAGACAGCAGGCAGTCGCAGGGAAAGATAGCATAGATTTTTAACACGGCCAGTGCTGTGTCAGCAGGAAATGAGCTTAAAAACAAAAAAGCTAGTACAAGTGGTTGCTGTTGACATCTTTTTGGCTCATGATCTAGAAGAAATGGTGATCTTGTGGGTTTTAATTCTCCGCGAATTGATTTAAAATATCCATATTAAAAAAGAAGAAATGGCTCCTTGAAATAAATGGATAAGTGAGAGTACAGTGTGAGGAAAAGGAGACCTAGTCAGAGAAAGAAAAAGGACAGAAAGAATAAAAGAGACTGTTAGAGTGAACACCAAGAACTCCTAGGCTCCTAGTCTGCGGTCCATCTTCCACGTGTAGGATGCACATACAGAAGGACGAACACTGCGGGGGCATGCAGAAGGTCTGCCTGGAGTACTGGACATTTTACTCTCCTTTGTCACCTCTTGCTCAGATAGTTCCTTCATTGTTATACTATTAATGCTATATTTATGTTAGTAGAAAAGAACACTGGTTTGCTTTTACTTTTATAGACATCCTAATCATAAAGTTTTATACAGAAATATATAGGAATATTACTTATTTGCATTTTAGAATGAGTTCTGGGTCACCTGAAAAATTTGTGACTCAGTGTAAGAGCACGATGTACGTCTTGGTTACTTTTCTTCTTATTGCTGGGACACAGTACTCAACACCTCAAATTAAGGAAGAAAGGGTTTATTTAGCTTTCAGTTTATGGAGGTTTCAGCCCATAGTCAGCAGGTTCCGAGGCAGAGTGGAACATGGCAGAGGGCAGCTATTCATGGCAGCAGAAAACTGCAAGGGGCGAAGGACAGCTAGCAGGGCTCTCGCTCTTCCATATGCAGGCTGTGCGCCCCAGGGTGGATTAGGCACTAGCACCCATAATCCCAGCACTGGATCAGGAATCAATCACAGATCCTAGAAGCTGACCCATGACTACATGAAGCTTTGCAGGGCCAACTACACACAAATCATAACAATGTATAACGGGATGAGACTGTATAAGGTGATCAGCCTAGCTGTTTGCAAATGTTAAATGTTTCATAAGTATTTCACTCAAATGTGTCAAGTTCTGAGATATACAATCTTCTTGAGTAGATTTAAAATTTAGTGAATACTTAAGTTTTAAATTTAAGTTTTTAAATTAATAAGTCCCCCTAAATTACCCAAGTGACCTTACTAAGATATTTTGAACATTATTCTGAAAATTTCAAATGAACCAGGAGGCAAGTGTTCGGTTACTGTCATGCTCAGAACGGTACAGGAGCAGTTTCTAAGAGGAACGTGGAGGTTTCTGTGAGTGGAAGAACGCAGACTAGATCATCTCCAAAGCCTTTCAAGACCAAAATTACGTTTTTCAGTTGCTTCCCAAGGTATTAAGTGCTTTTGCCATGATGTCATCCACTTCTTTTAACCGGACTATAAATATAAGGGTTTGATCAACAGTTAAGAGGCCAATAGACTTCACATGTTTCAGGAAATGGTAATAACATATTCAGTCATCTATCTCTCGTAAAGGAGGCGATTGTTCAGTGCCCTCCCACTCTTCGCAGGGCATCCGATGGCCTCTCACAGCCCATTACCAGTCCACCGTATAGCATCCAAAGGTAGAGAAGGTGCTACTTGGCAACGTGCAGGAACAAACGAGAGGAGTCAGGTTGAGGGAAGTTTGCTTCTTAGGTTTCTAACTACAAAGAAGGGAATAGTTTTTATTCAAAGACAAGACAAAACAATGATCTACAATGCTATCTTTATGGAATTCTATAGGTGGAGTCACACTTCAAGAAGCTTGAAGTGTTCAAGGCTTCTTTGGAGCAAGTAAGAGCGTTAAACCAGGCCTGGTTCCCAATCCTGACTTCTAATTCTAAGTTTTCATGATTTTACTAAATGTAAGCAAGAGTATCTATGTTTGTAATCAATAGAATCCTGATAAAAATAAGAACCCTGTCATAAAGGTTGAAACAGCTTTAAAATTGTCTCACGATACATAGTATGCTAAGTATAGTTTCTGTCTTATTTTGTTGGAAAAATGTGTTTTACTTTTTCATAAAATATAAAAATAACAATATGTCTTCAAATTCTTTGTCACTTCTCCCACAAATGATGGAGTCAAGTACTCGGCTCTTAAATATAAACTCTCACTACTGTGGTTGGTTTCTAGGGCTAAATATGGTTCAAAGCACACACAGCAATGTCTGATGCCACAGCATAAGGAATGGCTTCTCTCTGGCTCTGCCCCTTGGACATCTTCTTTCAGTGGTTTGAATCCCTTTGTCATGTTGAAGAAGCCATATGGAGAAACCTCACAGAGAGAGATGTAAGATTTTTCAGGTATTCCCAGTCCAGGCCCTGAAGATAAGTGAAGAAGCACTGAGGTGGCCTAGGGTCCAGGTGTTGAGGTGTCCTGGCTGATTCTGTGAAACAGGACAAAATCATGTTCTTCAGTTCTAAGTCATGTATTCATAGCTGAAATGTTGCTGTTGTAAGACAGTTTGGGCATGGTTTCGCTTAATGCTATCATTATGGCAATAGGAGGGATTGATGAAGTTCCTTCACAGAAATATGAAGTTCCTAATATGTGAAACATGAAACTAAAACTCCAAAAGAATTGAAAACAGATACCTGTAACCCAAGTAAATGTGTTGTCATGTTCATTGCAGCATTATTTACAATAGCTGGAGGTAGAAAGAACCCAAATATCCATCAGCAGACAAATGAGCACACACAACTAGTATACCCATGCAATAGGCTGTGGCTTAGCCTTACAAAAGGATGAACTTCTAATGCACGCTGTGACTTGGATGAATGGCAACACATTATGTCAAATGCAGTAAGACAGACACAACAACAACAAAACAGTGTGTGATTCCACTTCTGTGAAATACCTAGAGACAGAAGGAGAGACGGAAAGAACAGGACAACCGGAAGGAAAGGTGAATTATGCCTTCACGAAAGATATGCCAACAGTTTGGCAATAGATAGCAATGGTAGGTATATAATAACATTAATGTAATTAACGCCACTGAAGTTTAGACTCCAAATTGTTAACATCATATTTTATATTCTATCTATATGAAAAAGCAGAAATAAGTAACTTGTGACCAACATGCTGAAGGAGTGACACAGCTGATTAGAAGATTAAAATGAAAAATTAAATGCAGTTAATAGTATATTATTATATTATGAGAAAATAATGCCAGTAAAGGGACTCATTTTTATTTTTATTATTTATTTATTTATTTTTTATTTGCTGCTGAGATTTATTGCATAATTATTTGGAAACGACGTTTACTAGAAAACCCACATTGTTGTGTTTCCTAGAAAGGAATTAGCATGTAAGTAAACATTTTATCAGGGAACTTAGCATAAACTTGTATTAGGCTGAGTTATACAGACATATAGGATCAGTTGTGTGCACGTATGGACTTCTAATGTGAAACCAGCTCCGTGCACTTGCACACTCATAGGAAGCCTGAGAAGGGCCTCCCTCCTCTGCCTCTGGAGAGCTGGCGGCATTGCTTCAGTCTGAGTCTCGAGGCCTCAGAATCTGGGCAGAATAGTGGCAAGCTCCTCAGAATATGAGCATTGGGCTGAGGCCCAAGGGACTTATTTTTAAAAGATAGTATCATAGCAGCCTGTTTTCACTGTGAGGAGGAATTAAGTGGTTTTCATTGTCTGGAAATATTTTAATACCTAAAATTGTAGTGATCATTTCCTGAGGGATTTTCAGCTTTGGGAAGAGTGGGATGGCGGGAAGGAATATAGCTAAGGATGAGTCCTGCAAGTGGGTGGGGTGAGGAAGGAATTTCTAATGTGAAGGGGAAAAGGTTTGGTAAGGCATTACATTTGGTTGAGAGCATGACCATTACTTGGTCCTGACACTGAAGTTTAGAAGAGTGTGAAAATGAAGTACAGCAGGCTGAAGGCAGGAACACACGTCTGCTGTGTCTGGAGTAGCCACAAAGAACTGGGCTTCGCTGGAGACGGTACCACTTGGCAATACCATTCTGTGAAGGGGAGGGCGGCTACTTCCTAAGACCTGTCCTTGAAGAAACCCAACTTCCCTAATGGCAAAAGAAATACTATAGTGAAATTTGGGGTAGGCCTTTCAGGGACCTAAAATTGGTATCACGGGAAGATAAGGCAAAGTAAAACCTTGCAGGGTCCCAAAGATGGTAACATAAGAGGGAGAGACAGTTTCTGGGCCTAGTAGTTTATTTCAGGAGGGAACAAGGTAGGCATGATACTTCACAAACAGATGATACACAGATATTGAATGATGAAATTAGTTTAAATTCATTTTATTTACACACATTGACTAAATAAAATATAAGAGCTGTAGTATCTGTTAAGATAAATGGAAGGGCTGGCCTCTAGTGGCATGCAGTGCTGACCCCACGACAGGGGCGCACTGAAACAGCGACTGAGACTGGGAGCGGTGGCAGGCGCCTGGAATCCCAGTGCTTGGGAGGCTGAAAAACAGGAGGATCACTGTGAGTTCGGTCTACATAGTGAGACCCTGCACACCCTGTGTGTCTGGCCTAAATTCATAAAAATAATGAATAAATAAATAAAAATAAAAAGGTAAATGGAATTGGGTTTAACAAAGGCACATAGAACAAAGGTTTATGAGCTTTAATTTTCATAAGATTTGGTATCCTGTTCATTTCTTTTAGTTACCAGATCACCACAGAACTCTGTTCAAAGTCCACATGCCTGTTTGTGCCTGTAACCAAGTGTTTTCAGATCCAGTACTGCCTTTCTTAACCTGAGCTTCTTCATCAAAATGTTGAAATTATTAGACTTGACAGTTTCTAAGGGAAATGGGCTTCTAGCAATCCCTCCTTCCTCTGGGAGAGTCCCAGTCAATTTCTACTTTCAGTGTAAATTTACACCCCTTGCAGCCTCAGGAACCTGGGATGGAAGAGTTCCCTTTATATCTCTGGGCTACGTGCAGTCAGTATGTCTACTTAATTCTGAAGATAATCGAGTGATCTGATGAAGTAAATGCTTATCAGGAGACCTGGCTGCTCTTTGCTTTCTTCCTGCTTAGAGAAGTTAAGGAACTTCAGGACAGAGATTCTACAATTTTTCTATTAAGAACATTATACAAGAAAATTGTTACATTAAGTAATTCTGTTTTCTCTGCTTTAGTATTTTCTTTTACTGCAGTGGACTGTTGGCCTGTCTTGTTGAATCCTAAGGAAAAGTAGACTGTGACTAAAGCTATATCATGTTATTTGCTTTTACTTTTTTTTGTGTGGCTGGCTCAGCTTACGCTGGGTTCATGGCTGGCATGGCATGTGATGCAAGGGATCAAACGGTGCCCCTGCACTTGCCTAAGCAGGAACTTTAGTCCACTGAGCTATCTTGTGGCATTCTTCTCCCTTCTCTAGAATAAATACAATTACCCTTTTTATCCACATATGAATCATCTCTATGAAAATTTTGAAGTCTCTGATAGTGTTTCTTTTCCATTTCCTCAGTGTGGGGCTGGGCCACTCTTCTCCCTTATCTTAGAGACAAGGGCTCTAGGAGCAGAACTTCAGTTGATTCTTAACACACAGAAGCAAAAATGAGGAAATGTGTCACTTTCTAGAAATAGACTATAATTCTAACAGACAAGAAGAATTATCATGGACTGCTCATTCTTTCAATAATCTGTCTAAATGTAATATTTTCATACCCTTTGTACAAGCAAATGTATCAATACAACTTAAGCTGTCTATGAGCATAGTTAGGTTTCATGTCATGGCAATACAGCAAATGCAGTCAAAGCCTGACTTTGTGGAATGTATACCCCACTGGGCTGGCAGAGGAAAGAGTAATTATGTAGTTGTCAGGTGCTGGGAAGCACCAGAAAGAAAATAAAGAGCACTTGAAGATGTAAGATGTAGTAGGTGATTCCTTTTAAAAAAAAAGTTAAGGGTTTGGTACAGAGTTTCACTACACAACTTGAATAGTAGTGATCGTCTGGTTTTAGCCTCACCATTGCTGGGATTATAGGCATGTGCCACCATGCCTGGTCTCAGTGGCTAGCTCAGCATGTCTGGGGACAGTCTGGCATGGCATGGGGTGCCAGGTATCAAACCCTGGTCCCTGCGCTTGCCTAAGCAGTGCTTAGACTATGGAGCTATCTCCATAGCCCATGGTTCCTATTTTGTATTAGGCAATGATAGAAAGCCTTATTGACAAAGGGACATTTGAAATAAGGCCTCCAGACAATCATGAGACAATCATCCAGAGATGGGGGAAAATCTTCCTAAGCAGATAGGACAAACAGTAAATGTAATGCTTCTGGGTCAAGAGTGTGCCTTTTGTGTTTCAGGGTGTACAAGGTGGATTGGAGGATGTGTTGTGAGAAAGAGCAAGAACAGCAGATGAAATCAAAGGAGGTATCAGGTGGTGAGGTTAAGATAAGGACTTGGAGGACCAGCCAGATAGCTCAGCAGATTGAAGCACCTGCCTAGGTAGAGCACATTAGTCAGAGTTCAATCCCTGGTGTACCATACCAGCCCTACTTCCTGGGACATGCTGAAATGGTGAATGAGACTGGGTGTGGTAGCACTTGCCTATAATCCCAGTGCTTGGGAGGCTGAAAAAACAGGAGAATCATTACGAGTCTTACCTACATAGTGAGACCCTGTAGACCCTGTCTAAATACACACAAAAAAGATAAGGACTTGGGTTCGACCCTGTGTGAAAGATGATGTTATAGATGGTTGAAGGGAATAGGCAGGATTGGCAGAGGTATATTCTAAAAGGTTCCCTCTGGCTGTGAAGTGAAAAGCAGCCTGTAGTGGCAGAAAGAGAAGAAACAAGATGACTGGCCAGAGGATTGCTGCCAATAATCCAGGCCAAAAGTGGTGGCTTTGACCAAAGTTCTTGTGGCAGTAGCAGGAATATTATGCTATGCATACACTTTGAAGGGTTATCCTATTTCACCTTTAGATGGACTAGAGGTAGCATACGAAAGAAAGCAGGAAGTCATGGATGACTTCTAGGTCTTTGTTTGAACAAGAGGAGAACAGAGTTTAGTGAATTGCAGAGGAATGTCTAAGCATAGGCTTCAAGGCAAAGGAAACCAAGCATTTCATGTTGAGTTTGACTTGATTACTAGGCATTCATGTGGAAATCAGGGTGAGTATTGTGATGGGGAAGTTTGGGCTCTGGATGAAATTTGGAATAAAAATTTCAGGCTGTGAGCCTTTGTAATACTTACAAAGCCATGACAAAGATTGTGTCATCTAGGGAATAGCTACAAATAGAAAAATTGGTTCCTGGGGCCCTAGAACATTAGAGGGTGAGGAGAAGGGTCCACCAGGAGATCTGCAGGAGGAGGGGCTGGCAAGGAGAGGATAGAAGCCCTGCCACAGACAGTACAACTCTACCATTTGTCTAAGATACTGTGCTGGGATCAGATCAGGGAATTTGAGCCTATAATTTGTCAATTAAAAAGATACAGTTGTAAAAATACAGCTATCCTTGATGGAAACATTACACTCTATGAAGAAATAATCTTTAATTGATGACAGGAATATGACTAGACTAGAAGACTTCTGATGCAGCCCTCTCTTTACCTGTGAGGATGAACCTTGACATGTCACAATTATAATTGTAAGAAGCACAGAATAGTTCTTCCCTGGTGTGGAGTTTTGAGAGAATTTAATGTTTGCCTAATGTAGATGCTTCTGATAGGAAGTGTTCGTGACTTCTGTGTGATTTATTTTTGAATATATTGTTTATGTTAGATATTATTTTCAGAATCACTTCAAAATCATTCTTACACTCTTTGGATTTTTTTTTTCTTTCTGTAATATATGTGATATAATATTTTTAGTTGAGCAAGGGCCCTGTTTCCATTTACAAAATAATATACAGGACAAACATCATAATCACATTGGAGTTTTGGAAAATTTATTGCCAAATTATAAAAATAACACTCCTTTGTCTTCATTTCTTTTCCTCTGTAAATCTTGAAGGTGATTTTTATTCATCACTTCTTTAGATATGTTCATTCCTTTGCAGAATCTTATTAATAACCTAAGAGAAAAAGTTCAAAGTGAGGTCACAAATCTTTATAAAGAATTTAAGAGTAGTAATCACCTCGTGTATGGCAATGATTAAACACACAATTGTTTTTCTTTTTCTTCATTTTTTCTTCTAATAAAACTGTTTTCTATTTAATTTGAATGCCACCATGGAACTGGATAGTTACACTCTTAGAAAGATGTTTAAGGTTTTAGGACCTCACTTTCTGTATCTACAGATGTGATAAGAGAGGTGTCACATTGTATTAAACAATATTTATAAAAAACAATCACAGACATTGACATGTAATGGCAAGACAAAAGAATAATTCTCCATGAATGAATACAAGTAATATTCATTTTTGATTAAAGGAAAATTGCAATGCTAAATTAATCATATCTATAGATTTGTAGAATTTCAGAAGAGCAGATTACTTTTCTGGGATTTTCTCACTTCTCCATTTAATAAAATTTTGGTCTAATCATGATGTGTGTTGGGAAGCTGTGTTTCTACATAATCCTATGAGAGGCAAGATTTGCACTAATGGTGGTTGGACAGGATATTATGTTGGCTTCTAGTACTATGGTCATCCACTAGGAAAATAATTATTGAATTTTTGATATAATTCAGGTATAAAAAATAAGACAAGTAAACAGCTACACTCTTAATTTACTGATAAGAGACATCTGCTATAATAATGTCTGTAAGTATAATATCATGAATGCACCTTGTACGATACCAAAACAGTATGAAAACAGTTTGCAATGTATTAATTTATCAAATCTGTCTTGTTAAGGTGTCTTAAACTGTCTGATTGATATTTGTAATTCAATAAAATAAAAAATAAATTTAAAAAAAATTGGGAATAGAATGGTCTGCTTTTCATTCCCATAAATATCAGCTTTTTGCATCTTAAGTCCGAAATATTTTTCAAAATAAATTTAAACTTTTACTGTAGTGTAGAAGGGATCCCAACATGTGTGAGAAACAAAATTGCATGTAGATGGTTTTATATGTCACAAATTAGGAGAAATACTGTAAAAATATGGTTTTCTTTTCATTCTATGTTTTCTTCCAAGCTGAGTCCAAAGGTTTCAGTCTGTGGTCATTTCACATGAAGATAAGTATTAGTTCATCCCTGGAGTTGGCTGTTCCCTATTCATATATATATATATATATATATATATATATATATATATATATATATATATATATTGCTGGATCAGTCATTGCTTGGAGTCACAAAGAATGTTCCCTTGAGGAAACTCATTCCTTGAAAGAACATATCTAAAACCAAAGGTCAACCTTAAGTGAACTAGTGGTAAAGAAAGCTGGGCCTATTGACCTTTGAGGGGGTCCAAAAATATTTCTTGAAAGTGTTTTTTCTTTTTGCACAAAGTCCATGAAGACAGAAGTAAAATAAGTGACTCACAGCATAAGTAAATACTCAATACAGAATCTTGAACTCCTAAGTAGATACTGACCATCTTAGGGTCCAGGGACTTTAATTTGGACCTTTTATCTTCATAGTTGTGCATCAGTGAAAATCTTTCTTTCCAAAGAGAAAACGTGTATTTGAGGGATGAATTCCCAGCTCATCATCCATCCATCCATCCATCCATCCATCCATCCATCCATCCATCCATCCATCCGTCCATCCATCCACATATGTCTTCATGTGGTTCAATTTACCTGAAATATTTCTTGGTCACTCAAAAAACACAGATAAGCAATAGTAATGTAATGCTTTCATATAATGAATACTTTTATATGCCAGAACAAAGCTACACACACACACACAATATGTGTATATATATATATATATATATATATATATTTTCATTTCTATAAAACCCTATGCTATGAGATGGGTATGATAGTTAACCTATTTCAGAAATGGGGAAACCAAGACACTCAAGTCTTACCCAAAGTTACATGCTTCACACTTATAACTATACAGCCACTTCACTTTATAATAAGGGCAAGACTAAAGCATATCATCATCTTTACAAGCACTGCTGCTTCTAAACGCAGGCCTTGTAAACACGGAGATATTAGGCAACAGTCTTCACTTGCCACTGTTTATAACAGCAAACAACATTTTAACCTGAAAAACCACACTTCAGTTTTGCTCTACTTATCTTGAACGATCTTTAAATACATCACTGTGGTTAGAGTTCATTTTAAAAATATGGTCTATTGACTTGTACATGGATATGTGGAGCAAAAGTTACCAAAACATGTGTGATAGTCTCTGAGCCTTCAAGAGTTCTTTCCCTTTCTCTTCCTTTCTCCCTCCCTTTCTTCCTTCCTTCCTTCCTTCCTTCCCTCCTTCCTTCCCTCTTTCCTTCCTTCCTTCCCTCCTCCCTCCCTCTCTTTATTCCTTCCTTCCCTCCCTCCATCCCTCCCTTCTTTCTTTCCTTCTGTCTTTCCTTTTTTCTCAGCAAAAATGAGAATGGAGTACCTTACTGGAAAGGATGGTCTTTTATTTTAAATATGAGGATTTAGGCTTACAGGGTTACCAGCAAAACTTTTTGTGATTTACTGTCATATGAATGAGTCCTCACTGCAGAAGTTTCCTGTGTTCTCATTTGATTTCTCAGTGCACTGAGGGAGATGTGAAGGACACGCAGAGCAAGACACAAAGGAGCTGACTTGGGCATAGTTCGAGGAAGCATTCTGGTCATGGATTAACAATACAGGAGGTACAAAGGCACTGGCATCCCGCAGGATGGCAGGAAGATGGATTTTAGCTAGAGAGGTCTTGGATGGTAGGAGGGTTGGGAAGATGGCTGAGTGACATAAATGCCTGCCTAGAAAATTCAAGGTCCCATGTCCGATCCTCAGTACTGAAAATAAAAGCCTTTGTACTGGATGGGAGGAAAGATTTAGGGAGTTTGCAGAGGTGGCTTTGGTAATGAATACATCAAGATGTTGCTGGAATATACTGGGCAGGGGCCCGAGTGAGATGTATGACATCTGGCTATGCTCAAGATAGTCCTGCACAGAGAGAGACTGTTCTGTACAACTTAGCAATGGCAGCTCATTGAGGTACCCTGCAAATTGACA
Organism: Ctenomys sociabilis; assembly: GCA_004027165.1. Taxonomy (NCBI): domain Eukaryota; kingdom Metazoa; phylum Chordata; class Mammalia; order Rodentia; family Ctenomyidae; genus Ctenomys; species Ctenomys sociabilis. The sequence goes on along the minus strand of PVKA01001809.1, from coordinate 16,522 downwards.
AATTCCACCCTAAATGTGGGTAGAACCTAACTTAAAAAAAAGTCCTCTGGTCCCCAGCTTTCCCTAGGAGGTGAGCATCTCTTTGGGATTAGCTCTGTGCTATGGTTTCCTTCTTCAGGCAAAATGCTAAAAAGAATCTTCTCTGAAAATTAGTTTTGCTTAGCTACCACAGTCAGCCTGATGATATTCCCGAATTGCCAAGACTTTGCAGAAAGTTTTCTACCCATTAGGTGAGAAACTGATTGTGGCATCATCTTATGCTATTACTTGTTCTTGATAATAGAAAATAAATCCTATTACAAGCTTGGAGATTTGGTGAGTTATTTTGCTGGCTAAAAATAAGACACATTTTTTTGGTCTTGTTTTTTTCTTTTTTTTGGTGGAACCAGGGATTGAACTCAGGCCCTTGTGCTTGCCAGAAAAGTGCTTATTCTACTGAACCATCTCCCCAGCCCTAAAAATAAGACACATTTCTTGAATAGAATCTGTACAATTAACTGTAGTCTAAAATGATGGGCCTATTGAACCTTCCTTCTTCAAGAAAAAAAATGGCATGGTATGTCTTTTAACAAAATATTCTTACATCAGTATTATGTTACAGGAGTCTTTAGGAGACTATTCATGTTGTGTTACTTTCTAAGTCTACTGTAAACTTCTGTTTCTACAGTCTTTACAGAAGGCCCTTTGAGGGGTCTTATCTTTCTTTCCACACATTCCTACTTCCACTCCTAACACAGATCCCTCCTTCATCTAGGATACTGCCCCCTTCTCTCCTCAATAGCAAAATCCATGTGGTTCCTTTCCTGCGAATATTCTCTCCACACTTACAGCACATGAAAACAGTCATATTTTGAATTGCTATTGTATCACACTTTGTTGCTTTAAATTATGTTGTTTTCTTGCAGTTCATGCATGCAGAAAGTGTCTTGCAAAGCACACAGACGTGGAAATTATTTGAAACTAACAGGTGAATCTGGTCCTCATGGTTAGGTCTCAGTGGTAGGTGCTTGGCATCAAAAAGTAACTCCAAGAGCCACCATGTCTACATTGCACCATACACGTCAGATAAAATGTCAAGGATTTTTACATGCATGATCTCATTAAATTCTCACTGTCCCCCTTTGATGAAGAAGGGACTGTTACACTCATTTAAAAGATGACACAGCCAGGATTAAAAGATAGTTAAGATAAGGTAGCTAGTAAGTGGTGCACACAATTTTCAGTCTCGATTTTCTGATTCCAGGACCTGTGTTTTTTATATACAACTGTATTTTCACTTCTAGGTGTGCTCGGTGTCATACTTATTTGCTCCCACTTTAATGAGTACAGTTTCGAAGTACACGATGTTCATATTCCCTGTGGGAAGTTGGTGCACATAGATAATACATTCTCATTCCTTTTCTGCTCTCCTTTCCATGATTTCACTCCCAATCCCTTAACTTATTGACCCCCTTTCCAGTTGAGAAAGACTTACCTTCCTGTTTACTGTTATCTGTGTGACCTCTTTCTTTTTATTTATACTTTGCATTTCTCTTATGAAAGAAACCATGTAATATTTTAGCTTATGTGTCTGCCCTGGGATATTTCATTTAATGTTATGGATTCAAGGATAGACACTTCTCCTAAGAGGTAAAATTGGCTAAGAAATTCATACCAAATGTTCTACATCACTGGTGGGAATGTCAACTAGTATAATCAAAAAAGAAATCATTACGGAGAGTCCACAGAAAACCAAAACCAGAAATTCCCATTTGATCCAGCTATTCATCTTTCCCAAAACAGTTAAAAGTATCATATTATAATGACACATGCCTAATGTCTTGATAGCTGCTCATGTGAAAGAAATCAATTTCAACTAGTGTTAATACAGCAATAAAAATCATATAATAAAGGATCATAATTTAGAACAAATAAATTTAGGTATAAAGATACTTATATCTTGATAGTTTTCTCTCTACGCACAAAAATCTGCAAAAATAATTTTATATCACTGAGAAATTAAGGTAATTGCTTCTTAGACTACCTTTACCTTTGGTAAAACCAAAGTTAAAATGATTTTCTTTCAAACTCAGGAAACTCAGTAGTTAAACAAATAGTGTAAACCAAATAGACTTTATATCATTAAATCATAAATGCAAAGAATCATGGCAACTTGCTCCTTTCTGATAGGTGAGTGGTGTCAGCATCTGCCTGCCATAGTGTCCTGGGACTTGCCATGCCAAATGTGTATTTACTATGCTTGCCTTAGGTTTGCTATGCTACTGTGTAGTCTTTGAACAGTAGTTCATCCTTTCTTCTGCTGAGTTGGCTATTTCCCTCTGGGTTTTGTCCTTGCTTTCCCCATCTTGTACACAGTGACTTTTTCATGTGGTACAATTTCCAGTACATACACAATTTACCATAATTGGAGGATGGTGAATTTGTCAGCATGTGGCTGGAAACCATGGTCATGGTTACTTATCTCTTGCAAGGGGGAGCCTACTTGTCATGTGTTTCTATTTCTCATTGTGGCTAGAAAATGATGGAGAAGCCCAATGACCCATCCACCCAGCTTTAACTGTCACTCAACCCACCTTATGCTTTCACCCCAAGGTGGGCCCATGGCATTGCTGAAGTGGACCCAGCAGACCCAACAAATTAAGAACTGATTCAATTGTGAGTGAGCTTGGCATCCTCTGGACATGGCAGGCTGATCTCTCAACCAAGTTTAGCTTTTGCTCTTCCTTGCTAGTCTACATTAGGAATGCCCAGCAAACCCCGAGCCTAAGCCCTGTCAAATTAGGATAGGCTTTGGCCATACTTACAGGAATTTTATAGTCTGAATGATTTGCAATCATTTCTTGAATGAAAGGATGTTTCAAAAGAAGAGCAATTTCAATCAGTTCCACATTCTTGACACCTAGATCTTGAAATGTCTTTTCGAAGTTCTTCAAAGACAAACAAAAATGAAGTTAATTAACTCAAAATCTGGCAGATATTAAAGAATAGTTTTATTTGCTAAAATAATTCCCATGAGTTCTATTTAATGATGCACATATGATATATACTTTCTTCAGAGCAATTCTGTGATAACATACTTGGAATTGAGAGCAACATTTCTAATGAACAAGGGGCAATTGAAATATATAGTGAATATGTAAATTAAAAAATATTACAATGAAAGGCATATTAATTTATGACAAATTAATTTATGACAAATTAATTTCTTAAGTTTGACAGATTTGGGGATATTTCTTTAGATACTAAAAGATAAACTAAGAAAAAATTTAGCCTCTTGTACTCTGAACAACTATGAAGACAATAATAGGCAATGTATTAATTATTTTAACTTCTTCCAAATAGTCTCTCTAGCTTCAAATATACTTTTCCCATTGGTCTTGTGACTTTCTGAAGCAGTTCTGGAAGTACTCTTCATGAGTGTCTTTACAAAGGTGATTAAGATACAGCGAATGCTGCTGCCCAGTACCACCCAACTAAGGTGGGACCACAGGACCCCATGACGTACCCCTGTCCACCTCATTCATGAGACCTGCTCCATGAGACTTCTGGCTCTTTCCCAAAGTACAAGGGATCATATAAGGGAAATAATTTTAATTGGCTCAGGGCTTGGAGGCAAGCTACCATAGCACAACAACACAAAAGAGCAATTGCAGAACAGTTCCAGAGAATAGCAAGAATGATGGAATAAGTATATGAAAAGAGGAAGCATTTTAAGGAATATTAATGGCAGTGTGTCTTTTATTGTAATAAATTTGAAAGTTTTATAATATTCCTTTTTTTAAATATTATACCTCAAGTAGTCTAACCAACCTCTGCATAAATATTCTTTGTCTTCAGGTGGCTGGCAAATCTGTTAGTATCCTGTGTCTCATTTTCTCCTCGGAATACTGTGAGTAGTGTTTCCATGGAAATCTTTTCAGTGTTTGCCTTTGTAGGCACTGTTTTCTTTGGTTCCCTTTCATATCTCTCCTCTATTAGTTCTCTTCCTTCTCTTTCACCATTTTCTTCAGGTTTGAGAAAAGCATCAGTGGGAACAATAGAAGACAAGGAGATCTGAAAAGGTGAGAAGCAGGAGCTTGAAGTCAGACTGAAGGACAGATAGATATTCAGAGAACACCCACACATCATATTTGTCAACACCCTAGGACAATTCTGCTTGTAGTGTACAGGGCCTTAGTGTGGGATGTGTCTTATTTGTGGTTATATACTTTTGAGCTTATTACACTGCTAGGTTTATCAAATCCCTCAATAAACTCACACTGGAATACATTAGCATACATGGTGTTAGTGTGTTGACCATAAATATATAGAATTTCAACAGGATTTCCTCTTGAATTGATTGTAGTTGAGCAAATTAATTTATGACAAATTAATTTCTTAAGTTTGACAGATTTGGGAAAATTTCTTTAGATGCTAAAAGATAAACTAAGAAAAATTTTAGCCTCTTGTACTCTGAATAACTATGAAGGCAACAATATGCAATGTATTAATTATTGTAACTGTCCTACTAATCTGTTTTGAAACTGTCTCATTACTATTTCTTTCTCATTAAAATTAATAAAGAAGAAAAAAGAAAAGCCTTAGCAAAATTCAAAGCAAATCAAATATTTAAAAAAAAATTGAGATTTTTACTGCTGCTCTTTTAAACTGGGCTAACAGTCTTGACCTAAGACACTAGCATTTTGGGTACAGAAAAGATTAATCTATTATGTACCAAAGGCCTGAAAAATATTCCTACACTCTTCCTTACTGATTATTATTCTAAGGATTAATACTAAGTAAACAGGAGTAGTCATGAAGACGTCAATGTAGATGTGCATTTTTTTTCTTTCTTTTTTGGTAGAACTGGGGATTGAACCTAGGCCCTTGCACTTGCCAAGGAAGCGCTTATTCTACTGAGCTATCTCTCTGGCCCTTAGATGTACATTTGTTATTGCAGCAAAACTAGAAAATCTATGATTTAAAAACAATGGGTGAAATAAATCAGACCCACATGTGTAAACATCATTTGTCTCCTTAGTGTAAGAAACTGAAGGCATCAATAAAATTGGAAAATATAATAGGTCTTATGAAAGGAAAAGAAACTGTTCACAAGAAAAGACTACTGAGGATGAGAGAAAGGAGAAAAGAAAAAAGAAGGAAGGGGAAACATATATACAAGACAGCTAAAATAATTTTACTACTAATTTGCATGGGTTTGTTGAAAGGAACAGTTAATGCTTAATTTCTTGATTAATTTTGCTTTTCTATAGCAGATAATCTGAACGGCTACTTTGAAGATACCAATACGTAGTATAACAATGATTGTTAATTTCCTATTATCTTGTTTTGAAATTCTATATCATTTTTAATGTTTTTTAAAAAAATTATTCTCTTTAAAATAAAAAATGGGTGAATGGTGACATAAATTATATCATGTGATGGAATCCATACTGCAATGAAAAGTATGGCAGAAAATAATATTTAATACACAAGAAGACATTCATAGTAGACTAAGTATATTAAAAACACTCTGTACGATGAAGCAAGAGGAATCCAAGTTTGAACTCAGCCTGGCAACTTAGAGAGATCTGTTCCCAAATAAACAATTATAACAGGGCTGGGCACACAGCTCAGTATGAAGTACCTGGGTTCAGTCCCAAGTATTATTAAAAACCCCCAAGAAAGTGAAGTAATAAATATACTAAGAGCCTTATCTTATTATATGATCTATCCTTACTAATGAAAATTCAGGGCACAGGTACCTTAACGAGTTAATATTAGCAGTAGAACAGAGGGTCTGTTCATTTATTTTATATTTTTCAATACTTTGAAATTTGGTGTGTGTGTGTGTGTGTGTGTGTGTGTGTGTGCGTGCACACACACATGTGTGTACTTTCTGAGGATGAGGTAATAAATGTTTGATGATTTCACATAGGACAATGAGTATTTTGAAATGTAGTTGCCCAGAAATCAGAGAAAAATTGAGTTCTGATCTTCTTTTCTGAAGGAAGGAAATACACTAATTTGAGAGAGTGAACATTTTACTTCAGTTGGAGTGTTAAGCGCATAGATTGTACAAGTTCTCCTACAATAATTAAGTGTCAGGTGTAAAGAAGAATGACATGATGCGAAATTAAGTCTCTGGTGGTCAGTTATTCTCATAAAGGACATGGAGTGACAGTGGGTAGTGCAGCGGTATAATAAAGACAGGTTCCTTTGCTTTTGCTTTAGTTGAAGTTTTAAGTCCTTTGTTAGATTGGGGATTTAATTGAATACTAAAGGAAAACAGCTATAATAGTTGGGAATTTGGAATTACATATTGAAATATACTTGCAATATGTTATGAAACTTCTTTAAACAACTGGAAATGACACGTGGTAGGAATGTGAAGTAGGTTTTAGTGTCTCCACCTAGGAATCTTGAAAATCAGCACACTAGCTTCTCATTAATAATATCATGGGCTGGCCAGATAGCTCAGCAGATTAAAGTGCCTCCTTAGGCAGATGCAGGGACTGGGCTCCCATGTGCTGTGCTCGCCCCAGCCCTGGGGCACACAGAGACAGCAATTGAGACTGGGTGTGGTGTCGTGTGCCTGGAATTCCAGAACTTGGGAGGCTGAAAACAGGAGAATCACAGAGTCCAGTCTATGTAATGAGACCCTGTAGACCCTGTGCTAAATATGTTAAAATACTACTACTACTACTACTAATAATAATAATATGGGTTATAGAATATTTTCCATAGTGGGCTAGAGAGATAACTCAGTGGACTAAACACCTGCTTAGGCAAGCACAGGTACTGGGGTTCGACTCCTGGTACCACATGCAGCGGAGGCCCTACCTCCAGACAACTGAGCTGATGACCGAAGCTGGGCACGATGGCACACGCCTGTAATCCTGGCACTGGGAAGGCTGAAAGCAGGAGGATCACTATGAGTCTGAGCTGCATAGTGAAACCCTGTACCAAACGCATAAATAAAGAAGATAAAACAGTATTTGGTGTAGTAAAATTGACCTAGGATGTAAAATATGTTGCTGAGTGAATATAGAATGAATGAACAGGTAACACAGGCTCAGAGTAGACAAGGTAAGCATAGAATCCATGGGAGAAGAAATGACTGGGTGTCAAGGCAAGCAGGACATTCCAAAATTAAGCAAAGGAAAAATATGGTCTTTCTGCAGATATTTCAATAATTATGGAGGGATTTATTTTGGAAATCCTAGTATAAGGATTACTACTCAAACACATTTTTAATGGAAAGGGTAACCATTTACTTCTTACATTTTTCCAAGAAGAACCCTTAGCTTATTAATGTCAGAAGCTTCTTTTAAATTACTTTGCTATTTTTAATGTCTGGGGTTGGAGCAGAACAGACTTAAGTGACTCACTGGGAGGGAGGAAGAGTATAGAAATCCCAATCAGATTGAAGAAGCCAGATCAGCTCTCTAGGGGTCTGAAGGGCATGAAGGACAGGGGAACCTTCTCTCCAACAGAGGCTCTGGGTGAAAGCAAGTTTGAATGCGTCTGCAGGAACAAAACCAGTGATGCTATTTGGAAGAAAAGCCAGTGCTTGTGAATAAATAGCCACTACTGGCTCGATTCCACAAGAGTCTCATTATCTTCTGAGCAAGAGAACAGTGGCACAGATGAGTACTGTGTCATATGGGGCTAATTCTCTAACTCAGGCCTCCACAGTATCTAATAAATACACACCTGGTCATGCACTTTTATCATTCAGCTCAGCTGCACACCTCAGAAGGTAGAAAATAAGGTCAGCTTTGGGGAACAACATAGTCAAAACATCAAAGAACAGACTGAAATAGAAATGTATGTCTTTGAACCCCAAGGCCTTAAACACTCCTGCTGAAATATTTTTTATAAGAGTTTTTCAATGTGGAAAAGTCAAGCTCATGATTTGCTAAATATCAGCGTGACAACCCCTCACAATCTGAAAAATGAATTTTCCTATAATTTCCTTTTATTTAAAGAGTCGGCAGGACTACTGCATTATTGAAGAATACTTCACTCTTGAGCTTCTTTGAAATTACTCAAGAAGTCATGGCCTTAAGCAGAGTGTCTAAGCCATCGTGAACAAAATCTGCATAAATAGCAGAGAGAGTAAAGAAGAGTGAAACATGAGTACCATGGGGGTGGAGGTGCAGAATTTTGAGTTGTTTTTACAGAAATCAAAAAGCAAAGGTCTGACTGAATAACTTGGGAATGGAAGTGTATAGTCGGACGTGCTATTTTTGCAATGATTTCTGTGACCTCCTGAGGGTAGGTTGCCCAGGAACCTGGAACACAGCTGGAAAGGGTTCAAACATTGAGCAGTATCATTAGAGACAAGTTGGTAAAGACCAGGGGTGGTTGAGAATGAAGGAGTTGGATGGCTGCTGGTTTCAAAGGCCTCTAGGGTTATTTCAAGTCAGGATCAGGTCCAGGAGCCTGAGGGGCCAAATCTGAGCTACCTTGTCTCAGCTCGTGCCTACATTTGGTCTTTTGTGGTTTGGGTCATGTACAGTGTCCTTGGATTTTAAAAAGCATCTTGAGAATAGAACTCAAGGGAAGCTGCTAGGTGGGAGCACTGAACTCTCCCAAGACAAATGAGAGGTAAGGAACACCACGGATGCTGCATCCTCTAATACCTGGCCACAACCCCCGGGAGCAGCAGCTGGTTGCTACAGTAACTTCTCTAGCACAGCTTCCTTTTCCCTGGTCTTTCCCAAGATGCTCCAGGCATCATCCTGGATGCTGCCATTGCTTTTGCCTGCCAGGAATGTTTGTCTTTCTCCTCTATTCCTTGGAAAGCCAACTCTCCTTCTTTCCCTTCCTCCTGCATTTCTCAGTACTGTTTGAAAGCAGTGATGGAGTACTTGCTGTTTGAAGGTACTTTTCCCCAAGGCTGGTAAGATAGCTCAGTGAACTAAGCACCTGGTTTGGCAAGCAGAGGGGTCAGGGTTTGATCTCCAGAACCACATGCCAGGCCAGCCCTGGTCTCGGGTGTGCTGAACTGGCCACTGAGTCCAGGCATGGTGGCACACTATACTCCCAGCACTGGGGAGGCTGTGAAAATAGGATGATCACTATGAGTCTGAGCTGTATATCGAGACCCTATATCAAATATATTTTCACTGCACAAAGAGATCTTCTCTCACCATCTACCCCCTTTTCTCCTTAGTCCATGATGGAGGTAGAAATAATTTAGCCTCAGGAGTCAATGTTATCCAAAGACCTGCCTAAATTGCTAGATCTCCTTTCTCTTCATCTCTGCCTACTACAAGGTGTTTTTAACAGAGCACGCAGAGAGATCCCAAGGGATTTTCAGTCAGAATATTGTGTCCTTCTTGTATCTGGCACAGAGTGGAGGAAAGCTCAAGCCTCACTGGCTCCTCAGCTCTTCTCCCCCTTACTTTTTCACTGCTAATGTCCTCCAGGATTCTCCTGGTCAGCTCTTTATTCAGATCTTTATTCATGAGAACACATAAGAAATGGCCTTTGCTGGGACTTTTCCATTTACTTTTTCTCCCTCTTACAATGTCCTACAGCTCATCTGCTTTTTCCAAGACTGCTTCAGGCACTGCACAAAGAGATCATCTCTCACCACCTAGCCCAATCCTGCATTTTTCTCTCTCTTTTATTACTGCTTGTTTATTATATATCATAATTACATGTGAGTTTGGTGTTTGAGTGAACACTATCATAAAAATGATATTTTGATCATTTTTAATAAAAACTGTTGTTTCTTTTAAGTCACCACTCTTTTTTTTTTTTTTTTTTTTTGAAGAACCAGGGATTGAACTCAGGCCCTTGCACTTGCAAGGGAAGTGCTTATTCCACTGAGCCATCTCCCAAGACACCACTTGATGTAGTCCATATTTTATTGATTTGGTTATAGCTTGACCATCTTCTGCCTGAAATGATTTTTGGTCCATTGTCTTCATTAATTTTCTCGTTGCTGAGACAAATCTTCTGAAGTTAAAGGGGGAAAGGCTTATATGGCTCATAGTTTGCAGCAATTTTAGTCCATACTGTTGTAGGCAGCTAATTTAGATAGAAGTATAGGCAGTCAGATAGGCCCTGGGAGATGTCAGAGCAGAAGAGATGCCTAGTAACTGCTGGGGAAACAGGCACCTCGTGTCTGTGGCCAGACCTCAAGACAAAAGATGAAATAAATATGCTCACATACCTCCCTAGGGATGGGCACCAGGAATTGATACTTTATTTTAATGTACAGGGTCTCACTGTGTATCTTGGACTCATAGTGATCTTCGTGTTTTCAGCCTCCCCAGTGCTGGGACTACAGGAATATATCACCACTCCTGGACTCCGTGGCCCGCTCAGCATGCCTGAGGGCGGGGCGAGCGTGGCATGTGGTGCCTGGGATTGAACCTCAATCCCTGAACTTGTCTAAGCAGGTTCTTAGTCCACTGAGCTATCTTACTGGCCCAGGAACTGGTATTTTGAGTAGGTGTCTATCACTTGGAAAACGGTAGGAAGAACCACTAACCCAACCCTCTTTAGGAAAAGTCCCCATTCTGTATTCATGCCTACCTCTTGCTTGAATTGCTTCCCCATTCAATCCCAATTTACCTGAGCAGTTATACTCATAATCTTATTGGTTGATCATAGTTTTATCTCACTTCTTATCCACCTTTTGAATTCCCATGTTTCCACCTTGGACACGCCTCACATGTGAACTTATTCTATAAAAATCCCTACAAAAGGCAGGCAACTCACTTGGGCCGCCTCCTGTCTCTCTCTTGGATAGAATCTTTCCTTCCTCCAATAAATATATTTTTCTCTTAACCTCAGTTATTCCTGAAATTTATTCTTTAGTTTTAGAGAACATAAACTTGCACAGAACATCTAGCAGGTTGGCAGTTTATTTTCCTTACAGAAATAATTGTCTGGCTCCACGGCAAGATGCTGTGGCAGACCAGCCTTGAAAGTGGAAACAGTTCATGTGTATGATGTATCCGTGGCTTGAGGCTGTTTCACATAAAATTTGTATACAATAAGAAAGACTGGTTTGATGCCCAACTGTTTCATTTATTAGAACAAGTACTTCATGTCAAATAAAGCCTGTGCTTCCCAAAGCAAATTTTGATTCCACCAAGAAATCTTTAACAGAGTTTGATTTTACTACAAAATGTTTAACAGCCTGGTATGGTGGCCAATACCTTTTATCCTAGCACTGTGGAAGCTTAAGGTAGGAGATTGCAAATTCAAGCTCACCCTGGGCAATTCAGTGAATTAAGACTTATCGGAAAAATAAACTAAACCAAAGAAACAAAGAAGAAAACAGATGTCTAGTGGGAAGGAAATAGGTGCAATCTCTAATACAGTAGAAGTGTTTGATAGAATTTGGGTTCCAAGTTTTTAATAAATTTGAAGAAGATTTTGTATATATGACATGTGAGCACCATTTTAGCACTTGAAAATGATAGAGTCACTGCTGTGAGGAGTTTTGGAATTCCCGGCATCCTTCTCCATAACCCACAGTTCACCCATTTCTGGAATGCTATTACCTTTTCTTCAAGCAGAATAGGTGTTTCAACTTGTCTGAAGATATGAGTTCCAACAGCTACACTGAGGGCTCTGTAGACCCCTTCCACCATGTCCGGGTGGCATGCAAAATACAGCAGCATCTTAGTGTAGTCTATCTGGGGTGGATCCTTCTCACAATCAGCAAACAGCATGAAGAAGAACTGTTACACAGGGAGAGAACATAAATGCACTCTAGGAGTCAGTGCATAGAAAGGACAATGAAGAATCCCTCCAGGAGCTTTGATTAAGTTAATTTTTAAGAATATCGAATTAGTAAGTGAAATGTATACTGGTTGATTTCAACTAAGGAGTATGCCAAGTCAATGGTAGTATGCTGATGGCAGTAAGATACTTATGAAATAATGAACTAATTAAAGGTGGTGGAGACTAAGGTTAAGTAGAGAAGGAGACTACAAGGCCAGGGACCTACTATCTGCCTTTTGCCTCATCCAGAAAAGCTGGGTCCTGGGAGCTGGTAAGATAGCTTCGTGGTCTAAAGCACCTGCCTAGGCAAGCTTAGGCAGGCACAGCAGACTGTGGTTCAATCCCCAGGACCACATGCTGTGCCAGCTCAGCCTGGCCTGTGAGCCAGCAAAAAAACAAAAAACAAACAGAAAACAAAAACAAAACTAGGTCCTGATTCCAAACCTTAAACTTCTGGCACAGTCTTTTTTGGGTCTGAAAAAAAGGAGAGGAAGGATGTCCACAGTGCTGGGACTCAACCATTAAAACCTTCATGCTGGTTAAACTGCTCTGAACTTCTTACTCAACTATTGAATATAAGTGACTTCCTCCAGAGCAGATGTTGCTGGGGAGACAGTGTGTTAAATGCCAGCAGATATCTTTCTGAATCATTAAGCTGACAGTGATGCAGTGTCTTACAAATCCAACAGCATGAGAGTTAGAGCTCAGGAGCCTATCATCCTCTAGAGCCCTATAGAGTGGATGGTGAACTGGGGTGCACAGGATACATCTAGACATCTACACAGCACCTTTTGGGGGAGACTATTGGCTTTGTTGGCCAGCTCTTCTCAGAAGTATGTTAAATGACTCAGAGAATCTTTCTAAGATGAACTTTCAGACTAAGTGGAAAGCTCTCAAGCTGTGTAATTTTCCACATGCATAGAGTCCAGCTAGTATTGTTGCCCTTGGCCTACACTTGTGCAGTTCCTAAATGCAGAGTATCTCCACATTGATATTCTTTGTTATCAACAATCCTTGGAGCTATGGACAAATCTAATGAGGCATACGGGAAGATAATAGTTGGAAACCAATTTCTGATACTTGACATTAAAAATAAAAGCTGAGACACTTACAAACACTCTGACAATAAGAGATTCTGAACTCTCAGAACTGCCTGATCTTGGACTTAAACCTTCAGAATCACGAGGTGATATGAACTTCTTCTCATAAGTTGCCAGTGTCAGGTATTTCATTATAATGACAGACTTATGCAGGGCTTACTATATGCCAATGACTGTTCTAAGAGTATGATAAATATGAACTTTTACTTTATACAAGATTGTAACTCTCCTACCAACCTGTTTTGAAGCTGTCTCATTGCAATTTTTTTCTCAATAAAATAAAAAAATGAAGCATAAAAATGTATATAGAAAGGAAGTTGCAAGAACCCTATTAAATTTCAAAACAAGAATAGGAAATTAACAATGGTTGTTATATTACTTATTGTAATTATCAGATTCTGTGCTTCTATAACATTTTAAGAACATTGAGAATCATGTTTCACAGACCGCCCTATCCCTGGATGCAAAGACATTGGAGGAAACACAAAAGCATTATTCCTTTCACTTCTGTTTCTGTTCTCTCTCTCCCTTTAAAACTTTCACCTTTTCTCCCCCCCTTTCTTACACACACACACACAGACACACACACACACAGACACACACACACACGCACATGTGCTTGCACACACACACTCACTCATCCATATGTATCAGCCATGTTCTTTCCCATAGAAATGCTTCTTTCTAGCCTCCATGGTTCTGCCTCTGTCTCCTTCTTTATTCCTTTTCCACATGTGACTTGTTAGCACCTTTCCTCTCTACCACAAAGTTCTGTTTCACTTCTGAGCACACAGCTAAAACACTAGCTTCTTGATTGATACAGTCAAATTTGGCAAAAAGGAAACTGCTTGTCACTTGGCTGCCACTTTTTAAGCTGCTAGTTTTTTTTTTTTTTTTTTTTTTTTTTTTAGCACTGAAGAATCTGTTGAAATTACTGGCAGATGTCAGACTTACTCACAATCTCCTAGAGACCATCTTGTAAAACCCTTACAGGAGAATTGATTTCAATCCTTCATTTCACATGTAAAACAACAACTAACAAAATACTGTCTTGTGACTACAGACTTCCTATTTCAGACTTTTGGTAACTGTCTCTTACCTGTTTTCCTGCTAGCATCTAGTAGATGTGCTTAAGAAATATGAGTACAATTGAGGGGAATTGTTCAGCTTAAACATATAAGTGGAGTCATATTCCATTTTGTACTGCAGGTTTGAGCTAATGGCTTCTAGAAATTGAACAGTCAATGTACAGATGTCCAAATCTACAACTCAGCTTCTTTCATATCTTCATTACATGTGAGGATGTATTAGGTTTTTTTTTTTAGGCATGTTTTTGTATTTTAAATATATACACTGAAGTCAGAGTGAATTTCAGGTTTTAAGACCCTGATTTCTATTGTAGCCTCAGTGATGAAGGCTAATAATAATATGAAGGTGTAAGTTCTTGTAAGCTACATTGGTAATACTATATACAAAAACTTGCTATGATGGTCAAAATCAAAGAGATATGAGCAAAGATTATATGTAAGTAAAGTGATTGACTCTTATCATAAGGTTTTAGTCTCGTGAGGATATTTATTTGACAGATGTGAAACCAAAGAGGCCATGGAAGCTGTGCAAGATCACAACAATACTCTAGGATTCTGGCCTCGGCCTTTTTGTCTAAAGCTTCTCTAGGCTGCCTCGGTAGTGAACATAAAATGTTGCATTTGGAGATACAGCAAAGGAGCTTGGGTGAAGGTAGAATCCTAAGCAAATTTCCTAAGTGGAAGAAATGAAGAAAATAATCAACGTTACAATAATAAAATTTTGAGAGATATTGGTCATTACCTCTATAAGATGTTCCTGCCTATTAAATGGCAACGGCTCAAGGGGATTTTCTGGAACTTTTATCTCTGTATCTCCTGAAAACCACAGACCAGCCTACAAAGAAAAGGAAAATGAAACTATTAAGGCATTATGCTGAGATGTAACCATTTCTATAAAGGTTTGAGATTGAACCCATCTTGTTCCAGGCTCTAGAGCAATGGTTTCAGAAACAGGCTGCAGAAATCATGAGGATGTATGATGCATGAGAAAGTACTGGAAATTGCATCTCATTTTGTCATGTTTGTTTTCACACACTTGATAATGGTGGAGTACTTATATATAATTTATAAATTCAAATTTATTTATAGGGGTGCTAGGTGTCTTTTAACCTCTACAACATACAGTGATCTTTGAGGGTCACTAACCTAGATTAAGTTTGCACTGGTTACATGTCAAAGGGATCTGAGTTCTCATAAAAATAGCTCACATTCCAAATGACCACACATGTGCTAATAAAATACTTGTTGAGTGACTTGGAAACTAACTAAAAAATCTCAATGGCCTCTTCTTTCATGGAATCCCTCACTCTTTAAGTCAGTATCTGACAATATTTATGAATATCCCTTTGATTTACATTGTCAGCATGCCTCACATATTATCCTGATTTCCTATTTCCACAGCCAGTGCCCTGGTATGCAGCCTCATTTCCTCTGCCAGGAGCCATGTGATAACTTCATGTTGCTTTTGAGAGTCCTTGTCTGGATTCTTTTGGAAGATGCCTGTGCCAGCTTTTACTTTATAATATAAATCTTCTCAAAACCTTCTCTTCTCAGAGCCATCTTCTACTCAGACTTTTCTGATCACATCATCCCTTCTTTGGGTAACTTCTCTCTTCCATTACACTCGGAAAAAAAGCCTCCTCATCTTTCTGGACTTGGTTCTGATCACTACCTCCTCAGAGACACTATTCTTGATCTCTCCTCTGAACTCTCATTTGATTTAGTTATACCACATAGTTGGTATTTAAGGTATTTAATTCAAAAATGTGTTGGGTTGAAAGAATATATCCTGCCAAGCTGGAAAACACTGCAGACATGGAAATAATCTCTTACTTGGTGTTGCTCCCTTCTCATCTGTTAAAGTGACAACTTCTCCTCAACTTCTCCTGCTGCCAAGAGCCACAAAATTGCCTGATCTGATTCAAATCTCTGTTCTGTGTCTTCTCTTTCAAATCAACTGTACCTACAGAGGTAGATGGGAGGCACTAGATGGCTTGCTGAGGTGAGTGTGGGTGTTCTGTCCATTTGGAACACAGGAGATGCTGATTGCATGAAAGGCTATAAGAGAACACAGCCAGAAGTGTTATGTCCATTAAGGTTCACACTTTAAACCTAAGAGGTGTCTGAACTAGCCAGGAGGAAATCCTTATCCAATGGCTAATTTTCAGGGGCTCAGGATCTTATGGAAGAACTGAGAGATGAGGAATATAGGTAGCAGTTACATTTTAGATTTGAAGGAGGGTCACAGGATAGAATTATCTCTCAGTCTGAGACAACAAGGAAAGTGGACATCATAAAGTAAACAAGAATTTCTAGTATTCAGACAACAGTCAATCCAAGGCCACTCATTCCTAAAAGAAAGGAAAAGAATGAAATCCCCAGGAGCACACCACATGATGCCAGGAAGAACATCTGAGATCAGGAGTGCTGACAACAAATTCCAGGTCTGAAGGAGGCTGAGATGGCTGTAAGTCCTAGAGTACTAGAATTGTGCACTGAGAGTGCGCTAAAGATGTGCCCAGGAGGTGGTGGTTGCATGGTCGCCATGCTGTGAGGTCTGCTGGCACTAGCAAATCAGGCCTAGGACGTAGAGCAGCTGTT
>PVKA01001808.1:122699-137311 GCA_004027165.1 Ctenomys sociabilis | reverse complement strand
AAAAAGAAAAGAAATAGGAACTCAAGTGTGGTTGTGTATGACTAGGAAGATAAGTTGGAGACTCATGAGTTCCAGCCTAGATTGGGCAATAAAATGGAGAGGCAGAGAGAGAGAGAGAATGCAGGAAAGGAGAAAAAAATAAGATTACTAGGCAGGAATGAAGCCTTGTTTGAAATTTATGGACATCAACTTTAAGTGACAGCAGTCACACTCAGTTTTTCCAGAAGTATTCAGATACTTGATGAAGGCAGAATGTAGGGGAGTAGCTGGGTTTTCTAAGGGTTTGGGCAAGTTAGCTGAAAAGGGAGGGGGCAGAGGGCATATGGGTGTTTGCAACAAAGTATAATGACCATCTCTAAGTCGAGTACTGATTAGTGAGTCCTAAGTGAGCCCAAGAAGGAAGACATGAAAACCTGGCAAGGTCAAAGGTTACACGTTTGAAGTTGAAGACATGCATGTGTGTTGATACTAGTAAGGAGGTGAAGATGTTTGCAGGGTTTGTGTGTGAGGACCATGGAGTTCAAGCCCATCAGCCCATGGGAGTGCGTTTCTAGTGACAGAGCAATGAAACTCACTTATAGGGAAGAAATCAACGAAGTCAAAAGTCAGTAAGATTTCTAATGGGTTCCGTTTATAGATGCTGAAGTCATAAAGGTGAGGGAAGTGAAGGTCAGGGTATGGCAGCAAACAGGCATGGCAGGCTGAATGACAGTTGGTTCCTTTTTTTTTTTTTTTTTTATAAGAGAAACTGTCCTAGAAATATTTATGGTGCCTTTCTGCCTATAGTCCCTGCTAGATGCCTGCTCAAGGCGATAGTTGACGGATGTAGGGGTGGGGACTTCTCCACGGTAGCCAATCTGTGGACAGGACAGTGACCTGGCCACTGAACTGTTGTCAATAAAAGATGAACTGAGCTAATTAGATTTGGTCTTGGGAGTCTGAATTATGAAACACTAGAACAAGTTGTTGGCTAATTGAAACTGCTGAAGAGAGTAAGAGGGGCAAAGGTCACTGGGATGGCCATCATATAATTTCAAATATTGAGGAAATAAGGTTATAAGCAAGCTGAGGAAGCCAGACAATAGAGGCCCTGTGACAGGTGGTGGCTCCTGAGCTCTATTACAACAGCTTTTAAAGGTTTCTTTTTATTCCCTCCCCCTCCTTCCCTCTCTTCTTTCTCTTTTTCCTTCTGTAGTAATGGAGCCTGAATCCCCATGAGGTACATGCCCAACCTTTTTTAGACAGGGTCTTGCTAAATTACTCAGGCTGGGTTCAAACTTGTGATCCTTCCACTTCAGATCCCCTCTGTTGAGATTACAGTGGTGTAACCACTGCTCTCAGCCTTTCAAAGATTTCTGAGCAGGGAAGCAATGTGAGCAGAACTTGGGTTATGACTGAAGGCTCTGTTCCCAGGTTATGGAACATGGAACTCCTTAGCCATGTGTTCTTGGGCAATTGACTTAACCCATTTGTGTCTCAGTCCCTTCATTGTAAAATGGGAATGATAGTACCGTAGAGGATTCACTGAGAAACTATTTCTTATTTTCTTAGCATCAGTGATTTCAGAAAGTTTTCCTTCATGACCATATCCCGTGGCTTCCTGGAGGTATCCAGCTCTTCCTGGTCCTCTTCTTTCTCCATGGGCCACTCCTTCTGGCTTCTGGCTATTCTTCTTGATCTTTCCATATTCATCTCCCAGTGAACTTATCAAGATATCTTGTGCTTTTTTTTTTTTTGCTGGTACCAGGGAGGGATTGAACTCAGGACCTTGTGCTTGTCAGGCCGGGGCTTACACTGCTGAGCTATCTCCCTGGCCCCTGTCTCATGCTTTTAAATAGCTTTAAATGGCATTTTCTAGCCCTGACTCCAGACTTCATTATCTAATTACTTCCCTCACATCTCCAGTGAAGTTTCCAATAGGCACCTCAAACATAATTTGCCTGAAATGCACTCCTAACTTTCTCTTTGACCCCAAACTCCCTGGTTCTGCTATAATCTTTTCCAGTTCAATAAATAGCAAATCCTTCTGCTGTCAATCATGTGAAAAATCTTAACACCAACTTGAACTGTCTAGTTCTTACCTTCTACCAACAACACAACAGCAAACACCGAGAATACCATCACTTCTCGGCCCTTCCAATGCTGAAGCTCTGGTTTAAGCTACCCTCATCTCAGCTGCCAGGTTTCTTTTTTTTTTTGTCTTTTTGAGACAGGGTCTCACTATGCAGTTCAGGCTGGCCTCAAGCTCACTTTGTAGCTCAGGCTGGTCTCAAACTCACAACAATCCTCCTGCCTCAGCCTCCCAAGTGCTGGGATTACAGGCCTGCGCCACCACGCTTGGCAAGCTGCCAGTTTTCTAATTTGTTTTTTTTGTGTGTGTGTGTGTTCAGGGCTTTACTACTAGATCAGACTCATAGTGATCCATCTGTTTACAGCCTTCCAAGAACTGGGATTACAGGTGAGACACCACCACTCCCAGTCTCAATTGCTGTCTCAGGGCTGGGGAGATAGCTCAGTAGAATAAGCGCTTGCCTGGCAAACGCAAGGGCCTGAGTTCAATCCCCAGTTCTGCAAAAAAAAAAAAAAAAGCAAAATTTATCAATTGCCCTATCAACATGGGAGGGGTGGAGAGTGCTGGCACTGCAGGGCTGGGGATTGAACCCCCGGCCCCTGAACCTGCTTGCAGGCCCTTTAATCCACTGAGCTATTTGGCCAGCCCTCTGGTTTCTAATTTTGGGGGACCCATTAGAAGTAGTGTTGTTATTTGTTTTTCCAGTGCTGGGTCTTATTGTATGCTAGGCAAATGCCCCATGTCAGAGCTGAACTCTCCATCCTATTTATTTTCTGGTGGTCCTAGGGCTCAAATCCAGGACCTAGCATACACAAAGCACACACTCTACCAGTCACCTAAATCCCTTGGTTGTAAAGTACTTTACAGGACGCATTGTATCAGTGCTTTTAAAATAAAAATGCCTAGACCTCAGAAACAGCATTCTTAAAAAAAAAAAAAAAAAAAAAAAAAAAAAAAAAAAAGCATTCCAAGGCCCTAGTCCCCCTATGACCTGTTCAGAAGAGACCAGGACATGGTCTTTTTAGAGCCTAGGTCAGGGCTCATCACAGCTCTTTTCATTCCTGAGCTGCTTACCTAGGCTGCCATACTGGCCTCCTAGCTGTCCGTGGACAAAGTAAAGTCTAGCTAGCTCCTTTGAGGTCTTTGCCCTTGGTGTTTGTGGACCTCTCTGTTCTCCACGTGGCCCGCTCCCCTCTTCCCTTCCACAGTCTGATGGAATGTTACTTCCTAAATTAAGCTCTTGTTGACCCTCTTTTAAAACATGACCACACTTGGCTAGCTTGCTTACTGCTCCCTCACTCTGATTTTTCTCACTGTGATCACCTCGAGATTACCTTTGCTTCATAGCTGATTTTCTCCCGCTAAGTGTCCAAGATCCACAGTAGTACAGTAGTACAGCACTTGCCTAGCATGCAGTAGGCTGTTTCAATCCACTGCACACTTCTCACCACCACTCCCCATTTTTGTGATACTTACCTGTATGTTTTATGTACATGTGGGCTCTTATTCAACGCTATTGTCGGTTAGGTTGCCGACACTTCACGAGTGACCTGATTTGATTCTAAAGAGACAGGACAGGATTTCTGAGGCACTATGTGGAGCTGCAAAGTGTGTTTTAAGAGCTGATTTTCTGCAGCAGAGGTGAACGCACACACAACTACTAGTATTTATTGATCCCAGTCTTCTACGCGCTTTACATCAGTCATCCACAAAACTATTTTAGTAGAGATCAAGACAGGGATCTTTACGTCACCTGTCGTCTGTTGGAGCCTAAAACGAGGCCTGGTGCTCCATAAAAGGTGTGGACCAGGCTCCTGAATCCCGCGGACCAGATCCAGCTCTGGTTCAGAGACGTGCCCCCAAGTCCCGCCGTGTAACAGGCAGCAACTCTGGGATTCCAAGTCAGGTTCCGCTCGCTGCGCGCGCTCTCTGGGCTGGGCTGGGCTGGGCCGGGCCCGGCCGCCCGCGGCAGGCACCAGTTCCGGGTCCCCGCCGGCGTAAGCGCTTGCACCGGGTGGAGCTGGGAGGGGACCGTGCCTCCCAGCCCCAAAGCCTTCCGCATCCCCGCGTCGCAGCCCTTGGGTCGAGCGCACACAGTCCCTCTGCCAGCCCCGCTTTGCAACTACGGGACCAAAGCCACTGTCAGACAGCACACTCGCTCCCTCCGCCCGGGCCATCCCGGAACCCCAGCCCCACGCCCCGAGCTCCCGCAGCCACTCCCGCCCCGCATCGCCCCGCCCTGCTCCTCAGGCTCCGCCCCGCCCCCCGGCGCTCCGCCCCGCGCGCCGCGCTCCATACTTGGCGATCGCCGCGGCCCCGCGCGCTCATTGGCCGGGAGCTGGCGGCGTGGGGGGCGGGCCCGGGCCGGCCGGGGCGGGGAAGGAAGGTGGCGGCGGCCCGGCGCGGGGGGAGGGGGGCGCTGACCCGGATGTTCACTCCTGGGCACCCGGGGAAGTGGAAGCGCTGGGCCCTGCTGTGGGGGGGACAGTCACAGACGCCGGGACCGGGACCGCCGCCGCCGCCACCATGGTAAAGGCCCTACGGCCCCGGCCCGGCGGCCCCGCCGGAGCTCGCGTCCCTTTCCCCGCGCAGACCCCTAGCCCGGGCAGGGTGGTTTCGCGGTGGGGGAGGGGCGGGGTCCGGGACCGTAGGTGGACACCGTCCCTCGCGCTCTGGCCCGGGCCGCGGGTGGCCAGGATGGCGGGTGACTACCTCCTCTCCCGGCCCCCGCCCTTGGCTACAGCTGGAGCCCTAATGTCCTCTTCCTCCATGTGCAGGCTGCTTTCCCCTGCAGCCCAGGCCAGACTCTTCTCCCCCGTGGGTCAGGCCAGGCACCCCCACCGGTGACCCAGGTGTGGTCCCCCTGCATCTTCACATGGCCAGGGAAGGTCCCCTTCCCCTGTCCCCGCGGCCCAGGCTAGGCCGTCGTTTCTCCTTGCCATGGCCCAGGCTAGGCCCCCCAGCTCCCAAACTCGTCGTCCCTTCTCCACCGCCTCAGCCTAGACTCCCGACACGCTTTCCTTCAGTGGGAGCTTAGGTTTGTTTCTCCTCCACCGATGAATCTTCTCTTCACTCCGTGGTCCTGCGTGTGGACTGCTCCTCCTCCGCGGTGGCCCCCTGCCTGGGCCTCCCTGCCCCCCTCCTCGAAGGAACCGGTTCCCCTGACTTCTCTCCACTCTCAGTGTACCGTGCGCCAGCCCCACTCTCGTCCCTGTCCCAGCCCTCCAGGAGGGCCCTGTTCCCTGCCCCCTGCCTTACCCTACCCAGGTGCCTCCTCATCTGTACCTGGGGCCCGCCTTCTGGGCATCCTGTGGGAGGTGAGGGAGCGATCCAGTCCGATTGGGGGTGGCTTGGTGCTGAGTTGAAGGTTACCAATTCTAGGACAGGACGAAGAAGGAAAGGGCAGGCGTCTGAGTCCCCTGAAGGGAGCTCCAGGTCCTTCCCGTGGCGCCGCCCCGTACAATCTCAGAACATGTCCTGGGGGCGCCCGGGTCTGAGTGGGACAGCGGGGGTGGGGGGAGCAGACCAGTCATGGGTGAGCACACAATCGCGCTTGTGAAGCAGGAGCCCTAGGGGGCTGGGGTGGGCACCAGGCTCAGAGCCCAACATACAGCCGGACACGATGCACCCGAGCAGGCGCAGCCTCCCTTTCCCCCTAAACTGTCAGCTGGTGAGGGTTGGAACTGCTGATTATGGAGGTGCGTCGGATCAGGTGAGAGAAACTCCAAGACTGAGCTAGCTCCACTCCGTGTTTGTTTTGGGAATGAAGGCAGAAGCCCGATTTTCACACATGAGGTAGCCCTCCATCCCCTCTGGAGTCTTTCTCAGGGCAGACTGGTTGGAAGGGCCTGGGACTTCTGCTTCACTTGGTTTAGGGAGTCTAGATGAATGGACTGTAGAGCCATCCACCTGGAGCCATCCACTTGCTGCATCCCGGCCTGTGTGGGTCCCTCCTGTCCATGCAGCCATATGATTGCCCTGGATTCACCCCCAAATATGTTTGAGAGTTCTGGTTCCTTATTTAATAATGTTGCTGTTAAATTAAGCAGATTAATTCAGATTGGCTGAGTTTTTTGCTGCATGTTTTCCTGTATATGCATTGAAAACATGGGAGATGTCACTGTTGCACTGTTGCTATTGGCTGAAAACTCACTTATGGAAGATGGGCCTTGCCTGCAGCCTGAGTGGAGGAAGGACTTCTCCAGCATAGTTGTAGGGAAGACTTTAAAAGCGCACTAAAGTTTTCCAGGTGTGCTCTCAGGGCAAGAGCAGGGGGATGGGTGGAGTGGTTGGTGGGGCTGCTCCCTGCAGCTTATCAGGTAGGGAGGGGCTGTTCTCCAGGCTTAATGGAAAGTGCTGCTGCTGAGTCAAGAAGCACACAGGTCTCACAGTATCTCAGAAATCTTGTACATGGCTCTTTCTTGGACAATTTGGAAAGACTGGATAGGGTGGAGAAGGATATACTATCAGTGGGATACTACTTGGTCCACTTGAACTCATTTAACCCACACAGAATCCTTGAGTGTTGCTGTCCCCATTTTTACAGGTGAAGAAGCTGAGGCTTAGGAGGTGGTGTAACTTATCAGTGAAAGAACCATAGCTGATCAGTGGAAGTACATCTGGCAAGTTAACCTGCTCATTGTTCCATGCTGCCTGTGTGTCAGGAGATATAATAACAGTGCTTAGGAAACATAATAAGGGGCTGTGCAGCCCAGGGAGGGGAGGGGCAGCACTTCTGGTCTACTGGTTGTGTGCTGGAATTTTTGCACAGAAAATCCTTTTCAGTAGTGCAACCTTACTAGAGTGATACAGGCTCTTTTGAGGAGAGGGGCTTTTATTTTTTCTGTGACTTTCCCTGGCGCCTAAAATAGCATCCAGCACTGAAAGAAATGGCATGAAGGGCCCAGTGCACTGTTGCATACCTCTAATCTCAGCTACTTGGGAAGCTGAAGCAGGAGGATTTGGAGTTACCCAGGCCAGCCTGGGTAACAGTTGAACCCTTATCTCAAAAAAAAACTATAAACAGCCGAGTGCTGTCTTTTGAGACATGTCTGTTCCTATGAATTTAGCTGCTTGGGTTTCATTTTTATTCTCTTGATAACTTGTTCTTATTGTCGCCTAGGCTCATAAGTAGTTTTTGTATATTGTCAAACTTACTCTTTAGTTGAATAATCTGGTAAGCCAGTGTACATAGTTGGGACAAGTTGGGGCTGCATCATTGGCAAATTAATTAATTAAGTTTTTTAAAGAAAGAAAACGTCTTTAATAAATGGTGCTAGAAAAATTGGTTTTGCATATGACAGATTAATTTAGACCACCATGGTTTTTATTTTCAGTAGGCCTGATGGTAGAGAAACATCTACATCTTAGTATTCTCTTGGAGATAAGGGTTTGCTTTGACTTTGGAGGAATGCTGCGAGTTTTGTACATACTAGTTCCTCCTTTCCATTTAAGAATGAATAGGCAAATAGCATTTATTTGCATTACTTTATCATTAATAATCTTACCATCCCTAAGTGCTTTATGACTTTAAAACACTTTTCTTAACACAGCTTCAGCTTCTAATTTAGGAATAATTATTCTGAGAGTTAGAATTCTCGTGCTTGACAGTGGGGCTGTAGCAGGGAAGGAGCCAGGAAGGCCTCCTCGGGCAGCCCCCAGATGGTTTTGTCTAACAGGAGCTGATAGGAAAAGTCCCTCGTGTTACAAGTAAAGCAGTAGAGTTGGTACTACAGTGTCTTAGCTATCTCTTGTTGAGGGTAGGACACATAGTTTGATTCAGACTATATATATATATATATATATATATATATATATATATATATTCCTGTTCGTTCAAATCCAGCTGACCTCTTTAGTGGACTGCTTATAAAAAGTAGTCAGTAATCAATACTTGGAGATTGAGGGGATGATAAGCCTTGCCTTTGAAAGCTGATTTTCCTATTTATAACTCAGTAAGAAGTCCTATTCTTTTCCATTCCATGGAGGAGTGAAAGTAACCCACTGCACACGGAACTGGTACCTGGCTATTCAGAATCCTCCTCAAACTAAGCAGGTACAGAGACACGCCAGGGGGTGCCTGCAGTGATAGGATACTGCAACTTCAGGATTTGTGTGCTAAGTGCTTATTCTGAGCTGCATATGTGGCTACAGAGCAAGACAGACAAGGGTGTGCACCCTGACAGAGTCCGTTGTTAGGGGGTGGGCCTGTCACTCTGACCTAAAGTTTAAGGGGGAAAAGCTTCATTTAATATAACTCCAAGCACATGAACATGAGCTATGGCATGAGGCTGAAGAGAAAGTTGGAGCTGTGCTGGGCTCCATGCCCAGGCCTCTTGGGGTGTCTGCTCTCCCATCTGCCAGTACAGTGCAAGTGAGTTCCAAGTGTTTGCAATCTGTTCCTGCACACACCTGATGCACTGTCCTACTGGGAGTGCAGCCTTCTGCTCCAGCCCTTCATCCTAGGTCCCTGCCACTGAGGGAGAGCCCCTGTGATCCAGAAACAGGACTTAGGTTTCAGCTAAGCCCCTATGGTACTTAACAAGGAGCCCAAAGCCAGGTCCACTGACAGCATGACTCTTGTGTGAGACACGCAGGGTCTTGTCCCATTTCTCTTTGCCTTAGATTCATCCACTGAGGGTGGGGTGTGGAAGCCAGATAGTGCCATTGCAAAATCGCCCTTGGGACCAGAGCAGGGCCATTCCCAGAGCTTGTCTTGTGTAGGTTTATGCTTCGGTGTTAGGAGATACTTAACTTTTTTGGGAGGAGGGGTTCCTGAGGATTGAACCTGGGGCCTTCTGCATGGTAAGGAAGCACTTTTCCACTGAACTACATGCTCAGCCATTTTTATTTTCATTTGACAGTCTAGCTAAGTTGCCTATGCTGGCCTCATATTTGTAGTCCTGCTTTAGTCTCCCAAACAACTGGAATTATGGGTGTGTGTCATTGCACCTACTTGAGAGTTAACATGGGTCACTAGTCCTAAACCACCCAGTCAGCTAGAAGCTTTAGCTCATTGAGTTGCCCTTGCTGTATAACCCAGTGAACAAGGTGCTGGCTTAGGCAGGCGGCAGCACAGTATAGCGGTGGTGAACCTTTGAGAGACCAAGTGCCCAGACTACAACCCAAAACAGACTTTTATTACGAAGTGCCAACATTGCGATTAAACCTGAATACAGAACTTTAGTAAAAGTCATGCATACCCCTGGTTCACATGCATCAGGGGAGGCTCTGTGTTTCTTCTCTGGTACCTGTACCATGGGTTCATAGGTTTATCACCATTGGTAGGAGAAGTCAGAAGCATAGTGCCTCCCCATAAGAAGGGTAAAATGAGATAGTATATGAAATAATGCTTCATTCAGTGCTTCAAAGGTTATATGGCACATAATTGTATAAACATTACCCATTACTATCACTGTTTTATAGATGAGGTACGAAGAGGTATGTTTAGTCCCTGTGAAGCTAATGGAGGAATTGTATTTTCTGATTCCAGAGTCAGACCCTTTTTGCCCGCTTCTAATTGCCTGCTGATGGATGCTTTAAAGCATGCTTGGCTCTGGCTGTGCTTCGACTGGAGAATGTCCCTCATTGAGCCTGCAACTCTTCATCTGCTGAGGCTAGGCTCCTTCTGAGCTGGGCTCTTGTCACTCTGCTTGTCTTGTCTGTGCTGCTGTATTCTGCTTCGAGTAGGAAGGGGTCCTTGTGCTATTCATGGTTGGGAAGAAAGGGCAGGACTGGGGTAGCACATGCGCTCTACCAGAACGTGAGCCTTGTGTGCTGTACCTTGTGCTGGCCCTCTAGTACCCGTAAGTACTTTAGAAAACACTGGGCAAAGGAGTGGTGGGAACTGGGGGGCAACTGTGTAGTGAGGCACAGCTGGCTTGATTCCTGTCTGCTGCTCAGTATGTGGCCTAAGTGAGGATCCCGTCTCCCTTAACCTCAGCCCTTGATCTGCAGGATGAGGAGAACATTTTATAGGAATCCTAGGAAAAAGAAATGAAGTTTTTAATGTACTTACTCTGGTGCCTGGCACATACTGGGTGGGAGCTGTGGTCATTATTTGTCTTATTTTGTATATTGCAGGGTAAGGGTCTAATGCAGTGTCTAATAGGAAGATAGGCAAGATGCATCTAAAACTTCTAAGTGCACCAGGAAGAAGTATTGTTGGAAAAGACTTTTTGTTGCCTTTTTTTTTTTTTTTTTTTTTTTTTTTTTTTTTTTTTTTGAGAGACGATCTTACTATGTAGTCCAAGCTGACCTGGAAATTACTATGTAGCTTCAAGCTACAGTGATCCTCCTGCCTCAGTCTCCCAAGTGTTGGGATTACAGGTGTGCACCACCACACCCAGCTGGGAAAAGGCTCAGGAAGAACCACGTGTGTGCAGGTGTGGTTTTGTGTTCCATTTCCAACGAGTCCTGCACATACTCCAGGCCACAGCCAGCTTAAGAAGGCCTTGCCCAGGCAAAGGAGCAGGGTGGGGCGCCAGCTCCACCAAAGCCAAGGTCAGGGGTGTGAGCAGTGTGGTTGTGAGAACCAAGGAATGGGTGAGAGGGCGAGTTTGTGGACGTCTCAGTTGCTAAGCTAAGGAGTTTGCATTTGATCTGGGACAGCTTGGAGCCAGTGACATTTTTGACAGGGCAGGTAGAAATTTGAGGAAGCTGGCAGAGTGGAGGTATTTTTGAAAGAGTCCCCTGGCTGTGGTGTACAAGAAGGACTGGGAAGATGACAGGGACCGGCCCCGGAGGGAGGTGGGGCAGGCAGGGCTCAACAGGCATCAGCATAAGAGGTTGAGGGCCCAGGCTGCTGTGCTCTGTGAGTGTGGAAAGGAAGATAAAGAAGAAGCTGAGTGAAATGTAGAGATTCACCACTTCTGAGCTGAGGGGACGCTTCTGTCCCTGGAGGTCCCCTGTGCAATCCTTCTGATTGAGCCTCGTATCCTTAACACACAGCTATCTCTGAATAAGTTTATATCCTAGGAAGTCTGCAAAGCCTTGATATCCTGTTAACACCAAACAAGGATGTCAGCATGGTTAATCTGGGGATCCGCCAGGCAGCTTGCATCTGCCAGTGCCACCCCATCCAGCCCACTGTACATAGCAAAGTGCCTTGGTTGTTGGGGCTGCTGAGGGAACCCCCAGTGTGGAGGGTCTGTGGGGCAGTTTGCAGAGCAGCAGGAGCTGTTTACCAACTGCTTTTCTTTTCTTTTTTGTCTTTTTTGAGACAGGGTCTCACTATGCAATTCAGGCTGGCCTTAAGCTCACTTTGTAGCTCAGGTTGGTCTCGAACTCACAACAATCTTCCTGCCTCAGCCTCCCAAGTGCTGGGATTATAGGCCTGCTCCACCACACCCAGCTAACCAACTGCTTTTTGAGTACCCCATGTAGCTCTGCAGGGGAACGAACTGAGGCCTACCTAAGCAGTCCTGATGCCAGACTCAGCTTCCTCAGGGGCTGATTTCAAGTCACGCCTTCTGAGGACATGTACTGAGTAGTCAGGTAGCCCTACTAAACACCTGGGTCTGAGTCTTAAGAGTGATGAGAGCAGCACCTCCAAGCCCCGTATCCAAGCTCCAGGGCTGAGTACAGAGCCAGGGTGATGGCAAATTGGCACGCAGCTGGGCCTCAGCTCACCTCTTGACCATGGGTCCATCTTTCCTGCTGTCTCAGGAGAACTGAAAAGGAGCTCTCTCCTGCAACTTGATAGTGATCAGTTTGCAGTGCTCTAGTCCTGTGTCTTCCAAGGCAGTGGCCCAGCTGCTTACTAGTCACCTGCTGTGTTGGGGTGGTTGTGAGTGGAGTAAGCTTATGGGTGGGAAGAGTAGATAAGCCTGGCATGGCATCAGTGCAAGAGAAGTATTGGCTGTTACCATCGTGGTTCGTTTATTAACCAGGGTGATTGTCATCTGATGTTTCATTTAACTTCCCACCAGCCTGGCAGGCACATACTGGCCCCTTCCTTTGAGACCCCTGGAGGTACAATCGTTGACCCAGGATGGCAGGGGTAGGGGCAATCTGGTTAAACTGCACACTGGTGAAAACTCTGGCCTGGCCAGGTGTTTTCTGGCCTCAAGGTTCGAACCAGCCTGCAACAGTGTAGGTTGCAGGCGCTGGTCGCCTCTAGCTCAGCTGCTGTTGCAGGCATTCATTGCCTCTAGCTCAGCCCTTGAATCTCTGCTTCAAGTGCTCTGTGATGCTACTGTTGTCTGTGCTGAACCCACAGGATCCTTCTGTGTTAGGATCTGTTTTGGAAGCATTATCTGATTTAACAGTACTGGTCCTATAAGAAGATTTGGCGTTCCATTTACCAAGAGAAATATCTTTAACTTGAAATAGAACCTGTGGGCTGGAGAGATAGCTTGGTGGTCTAAGGCCTGCCTGGCAAGTGCAAGGACCCAGGGTCTATCCTAATACTACATGCTGTCCTGATCCCATGCCATGCCAGCCGCTGTGTCCGGGCATGGAGGTGCACACCTATAATCCCAGTTCTGGGGAGGTTGAGACAGGAGGATCACTAGGAGTCTAAACTGCATAGTGAGACCCTGTACCAAATAAGTAAATAAATGATTAAAAAAATACAGCCTTGCATTGCTGGGAAATGTATCCCTGGGTAATTTGATGGCTATGCAAGCTTCATGGACTATAGCTAAGGAATTTGTATTTGATTTGGGACAGTGTGGAGCCATGACATTTCTGACAGGGCAGGCAGTATAATATTATGGGACCACCATGGCATGTGCAGTCTGTCCTTGAGAAAATGTTACCTGGCAGATAAAATTAATGATGCTTTTGCCTGTCCCCTTTCTGCTGGGGTAAATGAATAGCAAGCAGCTTTCAGATAGAACTGAGCTAGTAGCATTTCCTAGTGGTACCGAATGCCCTTTTTCCTTCTCAGATGTAGCTGTGAGTGCTGGAGAGAGTTCAGGGTTGGCTTGCTTTGGCCCTGATAGGCCATCTCTAGTTTCATATGTGCAGCTTCCTGCTTAGCAGCAGTTTCATGCTCAGAAACAGGGAAGAGGAGCTTTTATCCAGCACACCCTCAGATGAAAAGTTTATATGTTTGTGAGGGAGCCACTCCAAAATTTCAGCCCTGGCTCATCTCTGGATTTATCAGTCCTTTGCTTTTCTTCTGACTGCCTGGTGGCCAGGCTTGGGGTCTGGTTGCTCTATTTCAGATTTCCAGCAAGAACTGTCCTTGCTTTCTCTGTGTGCACCCAATAGACTGCCTGTCCTGAAGTCTCCTCCAGGCGCGGAGGCTACAGACCCCTGGTTGTCCTGAGGTTTGAGACTTCTGACGGATCTTGAGGAGGGCATGACTGGTGGGGAGCTAGAGGTTGCCCTGTAACAGCTGCACTTCTTCCAGGGATGACTATATGCTTGGTGCTGGGGTCTCCACTGCTGACAGCCGTGTCCCCTTCCGCCTTCTGCCTGAGCATCCTGTAGATATTATCTCTCACTGTCAACCACAGCCCTGGGAGGCCTGTTTCCTCCTTTGTAGATAAGGAGACCAGAGTTCAAAAAGGGCAGTAACTTACTCAGGGGCCTAGCTAGGTACTGTGGTGATAGTTGCCTTGGTGGGCCAGACCAGCCCCATTCAAAAGCTCATGATGATTAAATCCTGCTTGTAAGGAGAGGAAACTGAGGCTGAGGGGTTCCACTCGAGGCCCAGACACAATGGCTGAGGAAATCTGGATCTGTTTCAGGAGTGTTTTTGGTTCAAGATGTTGTTGAGATGAAAGTGGTGGGAGCTTTGTGAACTGTAAGGCTGGCTTTGGAAAGACACCTGCCACTGGAGGAAGTGCTGCCTGGGTCAGTCAGGTGGTGTGGTGTCACTGTGACGGACTTGTGCAGGAGTGCTGGCAGCCTTGTATTGGTTGACAGAGCCTTCCAGGGTTCCTTTGACTTCCTTGTAAAGCCCATCCAGCCTTGGTCACCTCGCATACATGGTGGAAGCTGCAGGGCTTCTAAAAGGAAAGAGGGCTGAATATTTAGGAGCATGTTGAATTTGTTACTTACCTGGTAATGTTGCTTTTTCTTAGGAGGGAAGTTGAGTGGTTAACCCTTACCCAGAGTGGTCAATGCTGTGAAGTTCACTGTCCTTGGCACACAGCAGGGCTCCAAAGGTGCTTTGAATGACTGAATGTCTAGTAGGTCCTTGATGAAAGCCTACTCCCTTAGTTATGTTGGCTATGCAGAGTTGCCATTTTTCTAGGTCATAATGATTGGGTATCACTGGCTATATGTCTGTAATCCCAGCACTCTGTGAGGCTGAGGCAGGAAGATCACAAATTTGAGCCCAGCCTGCACAGTTTAGTAACTTAATGAGAAACACTATCTCAAAATTTATAAAAGAAAGAAAGAAAATAAAGGCTAGAGGGGCCAGGGGTATATATGTGCTGCCAAAGCGAGCACATGGCGCCAGAGATATAGCTCATAGGTACAGTGCCTGCCAGGTAATCGCCAAGTCCTGAATTTGATTCCTGGTATTCTCCCCTACCCAAAAAAAAAAAAAAAAAAAAAAAAAAAAAAAAAAAAAAAAAAAAAA